>OU015474.1:1675319-1758433 GCA_907164805.1 Brachyptera putata
GGATTTGTAAATGTCACAGCCTTGTAATTACCTAGTTATATGTTGGGACGAGACATTGTTTGTACTTTTCAGTGTCAAAGACTACCGGTACTGAAGAATAATTAATTTCGGCTTTCTAGATTCCGAAAGTTGAAACTAGAAACATAGGCCTACGTAAAATATTAATTAACAAATTATGTTTGCGAGAAAAGAAGAATTACAAATTCATTTTTCTAGAAATTTTGAAGAGCAAAACAAAAGAAAAGTTCAAGACTTTTAATGTTTGTAATGTGAAAGACTAGACATTTTTCATAGTTAATAAATTCATCATCTTCAAATCTAGACCGGCAAGTGCTATTAAACTTTATGACCTATCTGGAATGAATTCAAAAATGCGTCAAAATTAATTTCATTCACTTTATACACGAGTCTTTTAAAGCTAGTCTTAGGTTGGGAATCGAATGTGGAGTTACTTATTTCATTTGAGATAAATGTTAGCTATTTTAATATGAAAGTGACTTTCTGTCTCCCCCTCCCCCCCCCCCCCCCCCCTATCAATCCCCCACACACATGTGTTTCTCTTCGTTAGAACCAAACACAAAAAAACTCGACGGTTTTTTATACGGTTTACAAAATGATTTCAATAACTGTAAGCCCTTCCAGTGAAAGATTATTTTTAGTTAGTTAATTGTTTGGATGAAAGCACAAAAATTAGTCCAATGCCAAACAAAATTAAATAAACCCACTTGAAACTGTATAAGTTTATGTTCTAGTGACGTCATTCATTGTTGTAAAAGACGGACAACAATGGCAACAATTGATTTTTAACCAAACACAATCTGTGTTGGTTCCTGTTGTCTGTATTGCTATGGCAACAATAGTCAGTCATAACTTACTTCAAATATGGGCCTAAAAACATTAAAAAAAAAGAAAATGAAAAAATAGTGGGGTCGTTAAGCAGCATTTAATATAGGTCTAATAAATGATTAATTCGTTAGAAAAAGTTGCTGGCACGCCGTCAGTGGTGAACAGTGAAACTAATGAAAAGTTACAAAATGAAGCGCCTACAAATCTCAACAATGACATTTATTAAAAATGTTTCATTGTTGACAGTTTATTTGTAATTTTAAATTAATTGTTATTCTGTGTTTAACAAGGCAACCCACTGTACATGAGCAGAGATCCGATAAAGATTTATTATATATATATATATATATATAACGTATTTAGAAGGGTTCTTTTGTCACTTTTTTTTGATGTCGAATAGTTAAATTGTGAAGTACTGACCAAATTTGTTAATTTAAGGGGGATTCGAGATGTGAAATGACGAATTTATAGAGAAGAGAAGATTGTTGTAGTATTATTATATGAATGAGTAAATGAAGATAGATTTGAAATGATCACATTTGACAGAAAGATGTTTTGTTCTGACATTTATTTGTCAGTTTGTCACCGTCTTGCGGTTGTTCGGTGGTGCACATTTTCTCCCCAGGACATGACGCAAACACTGTCTTGCGGTCGTTGGTGGTGCACACAATTGTGGCTCCTCCACCCGGGTTAAAAGGTCCCCAATTAATATTACAGTACGTTTAAATCACTTCAAATTACGTTTAGTTAAGAGAAAGAGATGAAAAAAACACAGATTTGTCAACCTTAAAATCACTCAAATTTACCTTTCAACATTTAAATTATGCGATAAGCAAGTGTTTTAATTGAATCAACAGCTGGGTTAGGATGATTTACGTATTTTCAATGTCATTCCAAGCACATACTGTTAAAGTTTAAAACATTTTTGTTTAAATTTTTATCTTAAATTTTTATCTCAATAATCTGTTGATGACATTATTTGTTTTATGTAGATCAGAACTAAATCTAGAGCACATGCCATGTTGTATATTGCTATTACTTTTTTGTCGACACTTGCATTTAATTTGGCAAATATTCCAGATTATAAATAATAAATACGCCTCTTGGAGCATTTAAAAAGCAATAAATTACTGCGAAAAAGAGAGATAGAAACAGAGACAGAAAGAGAGAGAGAGAGAGAGAGAGAGAGAGAGAGAGACAGAGATAGAGAGAGAGAGACAGAGAGGGAGAGAGAGAGAGAGAGAGAGAAATAGAGATAGAGAGAATTGGGGAAAGAGACAGAAAGAGAGAGAGAGAGAGAGAGAGAAAGAAGAGAGAGATAGAGAAAACCCCCGAAACACGCGCCACGGTGGCTCCTCGTTCATAAAAACGTGATGGTTCCTAAAGTCTACATTTGATAGCTTCTTTAGTCTCTGTGTGCTCAGATGTAATTTATTACCATGTTTGTGGAAAGAGGAAGTGTGTGTGTGTAGGAAGGAGAGAGAGAATGAATTAAAGTTGAAAGATGAGTGAGAAAAAATGACAACCTGCATAAGAAAAGAATATTTCCATTACACTTATTTCCTTCAACAAAATCTACATATAGGGCCGAGTGTGTACTTCTTAATTCAATTAAATTCATATAGGGTTTAACGACGCACTGTAATGATATCTAAGATGGCGTCGGATGGATGATTAATGAGCTAATGGGATAATGAGATGATAAGATGAAGGTTTTTTAGTATAGTGGAAGGAAACGGTCGTGGGTGTCTTATTGTGGGAACCATCCCGGCATTAGCCTAGACTACAGAGGGAAACCAAGAAAAACTCATGTAAAGATGGACGGCATAAGGCATGTGTTTTTGTAAACGTCCTTTCATCTACCATCACTTGATTGTTTCATCATCACCTGCTCATTCGTACCCCCGTATAACCTAGCTGTTGGTGGGGTCGTTAAGCAACATTAAAAAAAAAATTGACTTCAGTTTCCAAGGCAGGCAGACCATGCAGCTGTTCCTGGATTATAATTATTCCAGAATAACCAAAAGGAATAAAAAATGCCGCTGTTGGTTGAATCTGTCATTCATACATTTGTTACTCTTTGGAAGAGATCATTTGTCTGATTTTCAACAGGAACAACTCAAAGAAACAGAACGGTGTCCTTGTCTACACCGGTGCGGGGGTATTACCAATCTCTCTCTCTCTCTCTTGTCTGTGTCTTTCTCTGTTTCTCTGTCTTTGCCTCTGTCTGTTTCTCTCTCTCTTTCTGTCTCTCTGCATATCTCACTCTCACTCTCTCTCACTCCATCTCTCTGTCTCTTTCCCTCTTACACCCTCTCCCTCTCTCTCTCTTTCTCTCTCTCTCTCTATCTCTCTCTCTCTCTCTCTCTCTCTCTCTCTATGTCTCACTGTTTCTCTTGCCTCTCTGTTTCTGTCTCTTTCTGTCTCGGTCTCTCTCTTTTCCCCCTTGTTCTGTCTTTCTGTCTCTCTCTCTTCCCCCTCGTTCTCTCTCTCTCTTGTCCGTTTCTCTCTCTCTCTCTGTCTCTCTGCCTTTGCCTCTGTCTCTCTCTCTCTCTCTCTCTCTCTCTCTTGTCCGTTTCTCTCTCTCTCTCTGTCTCTCTGCCTTTGCCTCTGTCTCTTTCTGTCTCTCTATCTCTCTCCCTTTCTCTCTCTCTCTCTCTCTCTCTCTCTCTCTCTCTCTCTCTCTCTCTCTCTCTCTCTTACACCCTCTCCCTCTCTCTCTATCTATCCATCTATATATACACACATATCTCTCCCCCCTCTCACCGCGACACATGTCACATGTGCTGACCGAAACGCGATACTGCGCATGACAAAGGATGACTGATGATTGTCGCAGGCTTGCTAACCGCTCGAGAAGGAATCAAACAAGAAAGGCGAGTATTGCCAACGTGAAGGTTGAAACCTTATCCTTGGCCACGTGTGTGGATCCAGGACAAGGATGCTAATAGATGTGACATTAGTAATACTAGATGATAGACAGGCATTATTAGGTCGTGCGTGGTTATGATTTAGCATGTGTGAGCTTTTAGAGATTTATTTCTTTTTAAAGATGGGTTTTTATTAGATGAGCGTAGCGCAGACTTCAAAATTACATACCGATTTTTTTTTTTTTTTTTTATTATTCTGTAATTTTGTAATTTTGTAATTTAGTAACTCTTGCAATTGCACACAAATGCGCAGTGGCAAGTTCCCTATCTATCCTATCGCCTCCCTAACCTTCTGACGGAATAGCTTCAACCCTCAAATATATTTCTACTACGCCCATTCCAGTCCCTACCTGTCCTATATTCTGTTGTAACTTTTATTGTTGAATAATGCACTATGTGGAGGCCTATATGCACAGTCCAGGGCCGCTAGAATGCAACAGGCCTATGCACAGTCCAGGGCCGCCAGAATGCAACAGGCCTACATGCACAATCCAGGGCCTCTAGGACACATGCGCTGCCGGAAATAG
This sequence comes from Brachyptera putata, assembly GCA_907164805.1. NCBI lineage: Eukaryota > Metazoa > Arthropoda > Insecta > Plecoptera > Taeniopterygidae > Brachyptera > Brachyptera putata. The sequence goes on from OU015474.1 coordinate 1,679,623, forward strand.
CCGTGCAGCTATAATAGATCTACTAGTGCATGGCGCAGGTATTCGCTGGCGGCCGTTTGACGCATTCCTGACGCTTAATTGACACTGCTCGGCGACACTTTAACGACGTTTAACGACGTTCTCGGCAGCAACGCGGCTATTGTTCACACACTGAGACGAGTGGTCGAGTGGCTAGTGCGATGAAACGTCATTCAGGAGACAGGGGTTCTATTTCCGTCATGGTCGACCATCCTGACAAGGGTGCACAGCGGTTTTCCTCTACTTGAAACGCCCTTCACAGTGGGGGGCTGGGGGGAGGGCCCTCCAGCTCACAAGGGTCTGGGCGCATAGCCCCGGAGAAAATGAATTGGGGGTTAGATTTGGAGCATTTTTATATATATAATAAAGCCACTCTTGTGTGTGCGCCATATTTACCATCGAGGAATGTCTGACAGTAACTAATTAGTATCAAGGAATTTTTAAAATATTTCTATTTAACTTTGTTAAGGATGGATCATACATTAGGTGAGTAATAGGTGGGCTTAGCCACAAATTAACCACTGGTTTTAGTGCGTACTATAATAATAATAATAATAATGTTTATTTACATGTCATAATGATGCGTGTTACAGAATATAGAAATATTGAGTTAGCATGTACAGACAATTATTTAATAAAATATGATGAAATAAATAATGAAATGGTGAAATGGTCAGAGGAAATTTTAAAGTTTGAGTAAGTTTAAGTTTTTAGTTTATTTTGAAAATTGTGTACGGAAGTCTATTTTATTTTTAAGTGTATTTATCATCAGTTTTGGATCATAGTCCTCTATACTATCTCCGAAGTAATCGTTATGGAGTAATAACATTTAACAGTAAAAAAAGTTTTTAGGATATGTATGAAAGTATGTATTGCTGATATGTTTTTTATTGATGATGGTAATTTGTTATAAAGTTTAATGTTTATGAAATTTGAGTTTCTTGAGCGAATTTTGTACTGAAGCGATTAATGTGGATATTTGTTTTAGTCCTTGTATTATGAGTGTGCACATCTGTGTTTGAATTTAGAGATTTAATATTTTTTTTTACACATAAAATTGCTTGTAACATATAAATACAGTGGAAGGTCAAGATTTCTAATTTTTGGAATAGCGGTTTGCAGTGAGCCCTTCTATTCACATTCATGATAATTCGAATCGCACGTTTCTGGAGGATGAACATTTTATTGGCATGTGCTGAACACCCCCAGAATTCAATACCATACCGAAGGTGTGACTCAAAATTCGAGAAATATACCAGTCTTGTAGTAAGTGTATCTGTAATTGACCGTATTGATCTAACTGCAAATAAACCAGAGTTAAGTTTTTTCGTTATATGATATATGTGTTTTTTCCAGTTCAAGTTTTCATCTATTATTATTCCTAGAAATTTTGTTGCATCTACTCTTGATATAATCGAATTATTTGTGTTATTTATTAATGTGGGTACAGCGTCGATGTGATTCGATTTTTTACTAGAATGAAACTGAATAAAATTTGTTTTACATCATTAAGTATTAGTTTGTTGTTGTTAAACCACGTGGTTGATTCAGCAAGTTTTGATTCTGCAGCCCTAATTAACGAGTTTCATGTGAACTATGTGCTATAATATTTGTATCATCGGCAAACAGTTCAGAATTTGATATGTTGAATGGAAGGTCATTGATAAAAATTATAAAAAGAAGGGGACCTAAAATTGAACCTTGCGGTACACCAATTTTAATTTTTTTTGTATCAGATAAATATTTTTGTTCTGTCCCATTTTCTTCTATATGAGTTATTTGTACTTGTTGCGTTCTGTTTTTTAAATATGACTCCAGCAAGTCGTGTGCGGTTCCTCTTATTCCGTAATAGTAACATTTATTTAATAGAATATCGTGATTCATGCAATCGAAAGCTTTCGATAGGTCACAAAAAATACCGATAACTTGTTCTTTATTTTGTAAGTGACTCACAATTTTCTTTAAAAATTTTTCGATTGTATCTCCTGTTGATCTGTTTTTTCGGAAACCATTTTGACTATCAGATAAAATGTTGTTTTTGTCTAAAAATTTTACTATTCTTTTATTTATTATTGTTTCTAAAATTTTGGAGAAAGAGGGTAAAAGCGATATTGGGCGATAGTTGTCTACGAGAGACATATTCCCTTTCTTATAGATTGGTTGACTATGGCTGGTTTTAACTGCTCTGGAAAAACTCCCTGTGATATGCAATTATTAAAAATGAAACATAAGGGCTCCGCTATATATGCTATACAGCTTTTTATTACAGATGTGGGAATGTCATCTACTCCGTGAGAGTTCTTGCTTTTCAAATGATTTGTTATGTTCAAGATTTCAGTGGTCGACGTTTGCTCGAAGTAGATCGAATTAGGTGGAATCGAATCGTAGTATCAGTATAAATTATCATCTTCAGGGCGCGTTTCAATGTAGCTTGACCGACCACTCTAAGTGTCCACAATCGCACATTCTTTCGAAATTCCAATTTACTCTTAATTGTAACTCCACTAAATTACTGCTAATGAGAATAGAGTCTGTAACAACAATTGCTTCACTACATGACCCGTCTAGTTTGTTGGTAGCCAAAACACAATAAGATTAACACAAATTAAAGAAAAGAAGAGGTGCCAAGTTCGATGAGCTTTACCAAGTTCAAAGACTTCAAAAGCGGTAAGAAACTGATATCAACAGAATCACGGCTCCTCCACTGATATCTATTGACAGATATTTTTTAATATTGTCGAGGACTATTGTTTTTTTTTCGATATATCGAGGTCGATGACTGTTGTTATCTGCTTACAACTCCACCAACAATGAGGTAATGTTCCGTATACGAATGCCCAGATGGTAGATAAATTATGTTCACAATAACGCTTGCCTCGTAAACCCACATCCGACATGACTAAACATTGCCTTGACTACCCTTGCCACTCGGGCGATATGATGACGTATGTACTCACCGTTCATGTTGTACATGGGCGCGCCGAACATGTACCCCGGGTAGACGTAGCCGGGTGGGGCCTGGGGGCAGGTGGGGGGGTACATGTGGCAGGGGGCGGCGGAGGGGTCCGTCACGGCCACCTCGTCGCTCTCTTGGGGGCTGCCGGGGGGGCCGGTCGACTCGGACGACTGCGGGCTGCAGTTCTAATAACAACAACAACAACAACATTAATATCTTGTTCATAATGTACAATGTGATTTGTTTGATAAGATGGAATTTAAAGTTTTTCGATGATTATGATCAGGTTGGCAATGCGGCATAAGTTATGGGGCGTGTTTTAACGGCTACTCACCGATCATCGTCCTCTATTTTCTATTTTCAATATGACAAACGCAACTCTGGCCAAAAAATAGATCGAAAAATAGTGTTCGAATGAGATGATGATGATTATTGCTTGCTCAGTGACTCCACTAACAGCTAGGTTATACGGGGGTACGAATAAGCGGGTGATGGAGATACTTGAAATTACGTTTACAAAAAGTGAAGAAACCATGCCTTACGCCAGACTCAGACCCACGTCTAATTGTCACTTCGGTGTCTAAAGCGGTGCCTTAGCTGACTTAGCTACGAAGATTTTTTTTTATTGGATGAGCGAAGCGAAGACTCAATTTCCAATTCTCAAATCCATCCAACTAATGTTACTTTCTTTTTTATCATCCATTAAACAATTCATAAAATAAAAATAAATTGTATATTTAATAAACAAATAATAGAAATTAATATTAAATAATTCAAATATCAATTCGATATCGTTCGAGAAATGTGTAAATAGTTTTAAATCTCCTCTTTCAACACATACCCTACGCGTGGCTCGTCACAACAGACAGAGACGAATAACGCAACTGATTCAACACGACAATACGATCTATCTCAATTGTTGTTAATAACAACTTGTCATTGTTGTTGCCATGGAGACGAGCCAGGTGTAGTTTCTAGAAGGCAGTGATTTAAGAGACTTTGATTGCCGCAGTTTAATCTTGTCAGTAGACAGCACAGTGTGAGAAAGTAACGGGTTGTTTAACTGGTGTTGCTTGGCAATTACACGTGGTTAGTGGAACAAGGACCTAACAGGTCAGGCATACTTATACGTGTTATTGTTTCATTTCAGACCAGGTTTATTGTATAGGTGTAAAATAGGTATAAATAGGTGTAAAATGGGTCTAATTCTGAACAGATATATTTGAATGGGTGTGAAATTAGTATAAATAGGTGTAAAATGGGTCTAATTCAGACCAGGTATATTTAAATGGGTGTAAAATGAGTATACATATGTATAAAATGGGTATAATTCAGACCAGGTATATTTAAATGGGTGTAAAATGAGTATAAATATGTCTAAAATGGGTATAATTCAGAACAGATATATTCAAACAGGTGTAAAATATTTAAATAGGTGTAAAATGAGTATGAATGGAGGGGTCTAATTCAGACCAGGTATATTTAACATGGGTGTAAAATGAGTATAAATGGGGGGTCTAATTCAGACCAGGTATATTTAAATGGGTGTAAAATGAGTATAACTAGGTCAGAAAATTGGTATAATTCAGACCAGGTATATTTAAATGGGTGTAAAATGAGTATAAATAAGTCTGAAATGGGTACAATTCAGACCAGGTATATTTAAATGAGTGTAAGTCTACTTCAGACCAGGCATACTGTTATAGCTATAAGACCGGTGTAATTTCGTCCTTCAATATGAAATATATGTCTCAATAGGTGTAATATAAATGGGTCAAATTCTGACCAGATATACTTATATGGGTGCCACATAAGTACAATTCAGATCAGGTATATTTAAATTGGTGTAAAATAGGTGTGATTCATATCAGACGTACTTGAAGAGCTATAACATAGGTATAATTTTGTCCCTATAAATATGACATATATGTCTAGATTGGTGTAGCATATACAGGTCTAATTCTGCCGGAGATATTTGAAAGGGTGTTGGAAGAGTCCAATTATGACCAGGTATATTCAAATAGGTGTCACAATAGTTCGGTTCAGACCAGGTATATTCATATTCGTTTAACATCAGTCCAATTTAGACCATACTTAAATGGGTGGCACATAAGTCCAACAATACTCAAATAGGCGTAATATTGGTGTTGCCTACTGGCAAGCACGATAGTATAAAAGTAAGGTTAGGAATGTCTAATTCATGATGGTGAAGAATTATAGAAAAAAGTATCAAGATTGAAAAGAATATATTTTTTCCATTTTCTCCAACATAAGCAGGCCTAAATAATGAATAGAAGAAGTAGGAAAGATGCATTGGAAGAAGATATAAAGAATATAACGAATATCTGTGATTTAAGAAGAGAGCTAGGAAGAAATAACAAAGTATAATTTTATTAAGTATGTTTGATCGTAATTTCATGAGAGTAATCATTACCACCTGTTTTGAGAACACTCTGTAATGAGCAAATGAAATAACTAACTAATAATTTACAAGAATAGAAGAACAATTATAAAGGACTCGGTGAGTATAAAGAATTTAATTTTCGACGGTAAATTGGTCCTTGTAGAAGCCTGTACGAATAATCCTACCTCGTCTTCGTTAGCCTTGATGATTTTGTAGCAAGTTTCAAATTGAAACTAGTAAAAGCCATTTGAGAATGCATGCATAATTACTTTTGGCAACCGTCGAAAGCAATTGTTTCACTTTTTATAATGTATTACAATCAGTTATAAATTCCAGTCACTTTTCATTAGAACTACTGACTTTAATTACGATATTCATGACGAGAAAAAATAAATTATTTCATAAAGTTTTGGCGTCAATAAAAAAACAAAAGAAGAATGAAAAGGCAAACAATATAATTTATTCATCAAGATAAAATAGTTCCGAGCAATTTCGCTTCAACACTATTAAATATTCAAAGACATTTACCATTAAATTACTTTATTTCAATTAAAGCTTCATGATGAGTAGCCGAAATTTTGTATAATTTATAATTTCATTTTGAAAAATAAACCGAGAATTAGATTATCCATCACGATGAGGAATCGTAAAAGTAGTTTCAAGTGGTTCTCAAAGACAGTTCCATCCAATCAAAAATAATTTCCAACTACACACTCGATAAAAACTCTAATAAAAGCATTCCTAGATAGTCTGTCGAAGACGGCTAACATATCGTAAAAAAGATCAAGAGAAGATTGATTCAAACTTTTAAAAACAATAAAATAAATAATCTGGATTAAATCCACGCTACATTAAGGGCCAATGAGCGATCAAGAATGCGTATATTTCATTGTTTATGTTGAGGAAGACAATGCGGCATAAGTTATGGGGCGTGTTTTAACTGCCGCTCACCGATCACCGTCCTCTATTTTCTATTTTCAATATGACAAACGCAACTCTGGCCAATCGAGGAGGTTGGATATGCTGGAGTGGAGGTGTCCCCATTCTTTATAGGGAAAAAAGTTCCCGCCAGGGTGATTTTACAGATATAAATGATCATAAAACTTGAACTGTGCAAGAAACAAAACCAGTAAATACATAATCTGATGCAGAAAATAATTGTCGAAAATGCTGATGAATCAAATTTGATAATAGTGAAGATGGAAAGATCACTTGTATGTGACAGTAACACTCGATATTTTTGGCAGATATTTTCCCCTCCCCGCTTACCGTTACAAACAAAAAACACCGTCTTAAAGCTTCTAAAAACCCCATGCGATTAGACTAGGCAGCAAAACAGGTGAAATGAAATCCGCCCAAAATATTCAATTTCTCACTGAGTGTTAACACATAATTGATACACATTATTACAAATTTGCATGCGATTCGGACCAGCCGTTTTGAAGAAAATAATGTAGCCTAATAAATGTTTTTTGTTCATCAAATTTATAGAAATAATAGCTGGTACAGGTTGCCGAGATTCACGGCTTTCTACCTTTGATACTAACTGAATAAAGTAGGCTTATTTATTATGTGAGTCAAGGTGTGTAGATTTCTCGATTATACTTTATATAGATATCTCGCTCATCTTTCAACGCATATTCCGCGTTTGCCTAGTATTATTTAATTTCCTTTTCTTTCACATCTAAAATATCTTACCTCTTTGCACCCACCCCGGTGGCCCAGTCAATTACTCTCAATTCACCTCACCATACCTCACGTCACCCAAGTCAAAGCCGTGTGCAAAATCCCGAATAATTAATGTAGATAGGATTATTATTGGCCGACAGTCGCAAAAGTTAAAAATAATTACGAATTGTTATATTCCTATTGTTTTTTTCATGTTTTTTTTTTATGTTTTTTTGTTTGTTTGTTTTGTGTCGGCGCGTGTAGGCTAGCACGTGAGCATCGGTGTGAAGGTGGCAGCGGTATTTTTAACATCGAACAGTTCGTTCCCTTCAAGTTGGTATATCGGTGTCGTTTCTACAGTTTGTATAGATATGTCTGGGAGCTATCTACACATTAATAACGGAAATTAAGAAGATTATGATTATTGTTTGTTTAACGACCCCACCAAGAGCTAGGTTATACGGGGGTACGAAAGAGCAGGTGATGATGAAACTATGAAGTGATGATAAGCGAAAAGACATTTACAAAAATGCCATATGCGGGACTCGAACCCACGCCCAACGGTGAAATTAGTTTCTGAAGCGGTGCCAGAGCTACCGAGAGCGGCAGAAGATTGTGTGTGTTGGTCAATCAGTCAGATTATTTAGATTTGTAAATAATTTAGATTATGTAGATTATTGTTTGCTGAACGACCCAGTTAGAGCTACACGAGGGGTTTACAAGTCGAAAATTTGGTGTACACCTGATTTCAGATTTCAAGATTTCAGGTGATTTCAGGGATTTCAAGTGATTTCAAGTGATTTCAGGTGATTTCAGGTGATTTCAGGGATTTCAAGTGATTTCAGGGATTTCAGATGATTTCAGGGATTTCAAGTGATTTCAGGTGATTTCAGGTGATTTCAGGGATTTCAGGGATTTCAAGTGATTTCAGATGATTTCAGGGATTTCAAGTGATTTCAGGTGATTTCAGTGATTTCAGGTGATTTCAGGGATTTCAGGTGATTTCAGGGATTTCAGATGATTTCAGGTGATTTCAGGGGTTTCAGGTGATTTCAGGGATTTCAGGTGATTCCAGGTGATTTCAGGGATTTCAAGGGGATTTCATGGGATTTCATGGCAAGTGTACACCTGATTTCAGGAGTTGTTAACCCCTCGGAGCTACATATGAAAATGTAGGATCGTTCGGAAGAGGCACCACAAGGGCGATCTTACCACCTAAAATCGACTTACGACCAGAATAGTATTATATACCAACACGTGTAGCATTGCTTTCTATAATCACATGCGTGCCATTAAACAGCTAAATAAAAATAAAAATGTCCCATTAAATTAACATCTGTTCGAAAACAATCCAAATTGTCCGTTACAATTACACACACAGTATCATCACCGCCTGCCAAACTGTCAAGAATGTCATTCTGATTTACAACAATCGCATTCTATTTTCAAATCCGACAATATTCAAAATTGGAACGTGAATTGAATTATACTACACCGGGAATTGTTAATGGCAGGTCCCACACAATGGGTAATGCCAACATTAGGAAAGTTAATGACTAAACTCTAGAAAGAAGTTATTTTTATCAGTAACACATACGCGTGAGTAAATCAATTAGGTTTAAATATGTGGCGACGCGTAGAACGGCCCTGTTGGTTAGATGGTGTTGCCAAATTACCGGGAATAAATATTAAGATAGTAACGGAAGATTGTTGCTGTCTTTGTTTTGGTTTTATCAAGTTTCTTGATCTGAAATATGTTCGCACGCGGTGACAAATCATAGATATATATTACCAAGATATGTTACTCGACGTTTAGAAGGCGTACATATTCGTGTCTCGGCAGCAACTTCACACCGCCTTGCAAACCAGGAAGTTTACGCCATATTGGACATTTTCTACGCAATTTCTCCTATATTTTTACATCGATAATATATCAATATAGAAGGCCTTGCTTAGAAGCTATTTGTAAAAGTCCAATATGGCCGCCGAGATATATTTAAAAAAACAGTGTAATTGAATGAAAAGTTCATATCTACGAAATAATTTTATAATCTTTGATTGATATGACATTTCATTTTTGTGAATTCCATCAGTTTTGAGATAATACGTCAATGAATTTCATCACATTATTTTTATTCATTGACGTATTATCATGAAACTGATTGAATTCACTGAAATAGGATGTCATATTAATTAAAGAGCATAAAATTATCTTTGAGATGTGAACTTTTCTTTCAATTACACTGTTTTTTTGTATATGGAAAAAATAATGAAGATAAATTTCTCCATTTTTATAAGCACCGTGAACATTAATATTTGAAATAAGTACACTTTGTGGCGTCTACATTGTATTCGTCAAGTTAAGAATAATGTTCTAGTTACATCTTGTAAGTGCAGTTAGCTGGCGAGACGAGAACGAAAGTTTTAAAAACAGGGGATGACACATGTGAGAGCAAAGTGCCAAAGTTTCACTTGTTATTTTCTTCTTACTGTTCATTTCTATTATTGCACACTACCGGCAGTGACTCGAGACGACCGAGAAAAACGTTCACTTTTTATTATACTTTTACTTGTGTTTTATCTATTTTTAAAACTACCATTTTCTTGCTACTTATTCCGATTATTATTCAAATGTTCGCTTGAAGCAGTTTCATTACCCAGAAATTCATGACTTATTATATCTTATTTACATTTTGATGACAGGAAAAAAGTGATATATTAGATGTTACGTAATCAGTTAAGACTCCATGGGAGTCGATTTAGCAGAATATCAGTTTTTGGTTATAACATTTGAACGGTATGAGATATCAAAATCCTAATATCGAGGAAACACATACCTTTTTAATACCTTTACGACATTATAAGTTATAATTATTTATCTCATAACTCATAATTGTCAGGCGTATACGGTTAAAAAAATTGTATTTGTATTTTCAAGCGTATACGCCTGACAATCAGGCTTTTCAAGATAAATAGTTTCTACTTCCACCGTCTTGAAGGTATTGAAAATATCTGTGTTTCCTTGTTTTCAGAATTTCGATATCTCATACCGTTCAAAAGTTATCACCAAAAAACTGACATTCCGCTAAAACGACTCCCAGGGACTCACCTGCGAGTCAGGCAAGCTATCTCGGCCTCACTATTGCACGTGTCATTTGATGCACTCAGCTTAATATATATTAGGTCATTGTTCGAAGACTAGGTACCTAGGGGCGTTTAATCCTCGTGAATGAATCAAGAGTTCAGGAGGACATATAAATTGATTTTAATTCCCTAAATTGAGATGAAGATTTCTAGTTTTCTCTAAAATTATGAAAATAAATATCGTCATTATTCCTTAAAATCTAGTTTCAGGGTTGTGACGTCCTTTAAACAATCAGATTCAGTTCTTGAATATTGAGTATATATTCATAGTCTCACCTGTGAGTCTGTGGAGTATCGCTTCCTCCTGTCCCTGTTATTGTTGAAGGGCGCCGCCACGTAGGGCAGGAAGCCGGGGGGGTTGAACCACTCGAGCTGCTGCAGCGGCACGGGCTGGCACGGCACGGCGGCCAGGACGGGGGGGCCCCCGTTGGGGGGGTAGTGGGGGCCGACCAGCACGGTGATGTTGCCGGTGTAGGGGTCGTACATCTCGTAGCCACTACCTGTGGGGGAGAGACAGAGATAGTTGTTGACAAGGAGCTAACTGTACTAGAAAAGAACTGTACTAAGAATCAACTGTCTTGACATTCTAGCTGTGTGGGAGAGACAGAGAGAGGGATAGGTGTTGAGGAGCTAACTGTACTAGGAAAGAACTGTACTAAGAATCAACTGTCTTGACATTCTACCTGTGGGGGAGGGACAGAGACAGAGATAGTTGTTGAGGATGTTAAATGACAGGGTTAACTGTACTATAAGACAACTGTCTTCACATTCTAGCTGTGTGGGAGAGACAGAGACAGAGAGTTGATGTCAAGGAGCTAACTGTACTAGGAAAGAACTGTACTAAGAATCAACTGTCTTGACATTCTAACTGTGGGGGAGGGACAGAGACAGAGATAGTTGTTGAGAATGTTAAGTGACAGGATTAACTGTACTAAAAGACAACTGTCTTGACATTCTAGCTGTGTGGAAGAGACAGACTGTCTTAAAGAACAACTGTCCTAAAAAATAACTGACATAAGATTTTTTTTAATGTTGCTTAAAAACCCCACCAACAGCTAGGTTATACGGGGGTACGAATGAGCGGGTGATAATGAAACGATGAAGTGATAATAGGTGAGAGGACGTTTACAAAAACCCATGCCTTATGCGGGACTCAAACCCACGCCCAACGGTGACTTCAGTTACTACCACAGTGCGATAGCTGACTTAGCCACCGAGGCGGCTCCTAAGAATCAACTGTCTTAACAGTCTAACCATGTGGGAGAGACAGAGAGAGAGAGAGAGATAGTTCTCGAGGACGTCAAGTGGAAATGTCCTTAAAATCAACTGTACTAAAATTGAATTTCTTAAGCCAACCGGCCTGTATAGGAGTGAAAGTGGGGGATTTGGCTCCTCCTCTTCACAAATTGTGACCACCTGTACTGAAAACCAACTGTCTTCGGCTTTCAATTTTTCAAGTAAACCTGTACAGGAATGAAAGTGAAAGTTTCTGAACTTTGGGAACTTGGAAAGTTTGTTATGAAAGGTTATTTCCGAGGGGTTTACAACTCGAAAATTGGGTGTACACCTGATTTCATATTTCAGGGGATTTCAGTAATTTAAAGGGATTTCAGGGATTTCGGGGATTTCAAGTGATTTCGGGTGATTTCAGGTGATTTCAGGGATTTCATGGGATTTCATGGCAAGTGTACACCTGGTTTCAGGAGTTGTTAACCCCTCGGTTATTTCATTATAAGAGGCAGCCCCCGTAAAACCTAGCTGTTGGTGGGGTCGTTAAGCAGGCAGTAAGCGCCTGCGCAGTAGATTCTGTGGCGGGTCTAATGAGCCCGGTTGTCGATATATCTCGAAGTTGTATCGATATATCTCGAAGTTGTATCGATGTACGTGATTGGCTTACCGTTAATGTAGTAGACACCGGTTTGGTCCACGAACCCGTTCGTGTAGATAAACTGGGGCTGTTCCTCGCACATTTCATTGGGATCATTCTCAAGCATTTCTAGAACAAAACAATACATATGCTGGTTTAATTCACTTTTTTCATTTATTCAATTGATTTCATTCAATCCTATACATATATTTTTTATTTTACTTTCATTTTTTCGAATTCATTGTTTTTCTCAGGCTGATATTTCAAAACTTTTTTGCGATTTTTCTTTGAATTTTCGAATTTTCATTTGTCGCGTTACTTGCTTCAACCTGAATTGAAATTGTTCAAGAAAACAAAAAAAATGATTTTTTGAATAATTTTTAGGAGATTTTTGGATTTTTTTCCAATACATTTTTTAGTAATTCTGATTCATCCATAATTATTTATTAACATCTCTCAATTTTCTTCGACTTTTCTCTATTTTTCATATTTTCCTACATTTTCGTCATTTTTTTCCTGAAACTGAAATTAAAATCCTGAAAACTGCTGTCCTGTAGTCCTGAAAGTGTCAACTCACCTTCATGGTGCGTGCCGTCGTTGTTGTAGTGGGCGATAGATGGCGCGGGCGCGTCCTGTTCGACGACCACCGCCTTCTTGCGCCCGAGATAACCCTTCTTGAACAACACGTCCTGCCGCGGCGTCGTTATCTTGGTATACTCCTCTGCAACAATCAGGACACACACTCGTCAAACGACAATATGAAAATGTGTCGTTAAACAACGTCGTCAAACAACAATAATCACAATATGTCGTTAAACAAGGTCGTCAGAAGCAATGGAACAATAAGTCCTCATCAACAATGCCGTCTGCAATAATACAAACAATGTGCCGTTAAACAATGTCGTTAGAAAAAATGAAAATGTGTGCAATCAACAATTTTTTTTCGTTAAACAACGTCGTTAGACGCAAGAGTTTCAGTCTACAAGCAGTCATAGCGTGTTCCTTAGTTTCTACATTTCTATTTCTTGAGATATTGGTGGAGGTGCCGGGTTTCAGAAGTTCATCAGTCCTGCGGGACATGGGCCTTTAACTGAGTCGTGACGTAGACACTACTCGATTCTGTTCATGTTTTTATACAGAATAGGTGATGCCTACGTCATGACTCATGGTCTCTGGAGGACCAAAAATATAATAATATCTGAAATTGAGATGATGATTTCTAGTTTTCCCCTCAAATTGGGTAAACATATTTCGTCATTATTCATTTAAAATCTAGTTTCAGTGTTGGGACGTCCTTTAAGGTATTAAAATTCATCAATACGAGGTCAACAATAAAAAAAACGCAACTGCATCTTTGAAAATCTCATAAATCCTCCAAGTCAAAGCGATACTACATAATTGCCAAAAATTTAAATCTATTTAGTTTGGTAAAATGACCTTCTTTATCGTGGATAAAAGTATCTAAACCCACACATTTACAAGAATAGGACGTATTTGTACTTGGTGGTGACAGCGGTGCTCAACAATGGACAGTGTACTGAACCGTCGAGCGTACGAATAGCAGCCTGATGGATGTTTACCGCGTGCTTGGCTAAAGGTACGTGCGATAACACACCTGGCCAATCGTACGTCGCGTATAGCCAAGTCGTGTTTCATCTCTTGCGGGGCCATGACAGCCTCTTGACCTTGATGGGGATAAGATGAGAGGGAGGGAGGGGGGGTAGGGGAGGGGGGGAGGTTGGCTAATAATAGAGAATAGATAGGCCTCTGTATTGAAGATATTCCTATTATGAAGTCGACATGGGGTGGATATATATATATATATATATATATATATATATATATATGAGTACATGGCTTTCTGTTGAAACGTACAGCACGTGATGTTGATAGGACGGGTATTATTATCACTGAAAAATACCTCCTCGTCGTGGAAATATATATATATATATATATATATATATATATATATATATATATATATATATATATATATATATATATATATATATATATATATATATATATATATATGCATATATATATATATATATATATATATATATATATATATATATATATATATATATATATATATATATATATATATATATATATATATATATATATATATATAGGATATAAACGTATATAATATAATATAATATAAATTAGCGATCGTAGCGGAGAGTGAGCGATCGTAGCGGAAAAGAACGTCACATCATGGAGTTGTACATATGACGAGTGGGTCGGGAGAGGAACTTACAATTATTATCAACTCTTTGTGTCTGGTTATCTCGGGTGGTAAGGCGTCTAGCATGCGTGCTGGTGGGCAGGGTTCGATTCCCACTGCTGGCACTTTTTTATACTTTTTAAATATTATATAAATGCTTCAGAATCAATGTTATGGGTCAAATTGTTTTTATAAACCGATATTGTTCAACGACTGATAATGGGGGAGGTGATACAAGTTACAAACAACAAGATACGTAGTTACAATCTTATGTACAAAAAGCTCGTGTCACATGTTAGAGGATGAACTCCTCCGAAACGGCTCGACCGAGTGTCGTGAAATTCCTCACGCACATTCGTTAGGGCTGGTAGAAGGTCCTAAAGTATACGAGATTTTCCGTCGAGCTTTCTCCTATGAGCAATATCCAAAAAATTGGCACTTCAAGGACAACACCAGTAATGGCGTTGTTCAATGACATTGACGGCGTTACTCAAGGTCCGCCACACTCGGCAACAAATTTGCGGGAGTACACGCTAGATAGTGCCTAGTCCGCCATCACCTTATTTTCACATTAACAACCAACATTCACTACAAATCACTTCGATGGCAGAACAACGTTTGCCGAGTCAGCTAGTATACGTATAGATACGTACAAGTTGCGTATTTGTTGTAGATATAACTGAAAGCCCGTTGGATGCAATCAGCTGTCAACAGTGATTGGGTATTGTTGAAATAGCAATCGTCACTGCCACAGAGATGCAAGTTCTATTAACAGTGCATGTCTAGACACTGATCACCGCCTTGTTGACTCGATCAACAAACAAGTGCACTGGGTTTCAGTTGATATTGGGCGTTATCCAAGTATAGTGTACTTGTATCCACGAGATATGAAGGTTCCGAGCGACCGTCTCACTTATCCCACGCCATTAACGCCCGGATGGTTCAAACCTTCATATTTCATGTAACTTGTATCCAGGAGATATGAAGGTTCCGAGCGACCGTCCCCCCTATCATACAGCACTAACGCCCAGATGGTTCAAACCTTCATCTCTCATGTAACTTGTATCCAGGAGATATGAAGGTTCCGAGCGACCGTCCCCCCTATCCCACACCACTTGCGCACGGGTGCTTCAAACCTTCATATCTCATGTAACTTGTATCCAGGAGATATGAAGGTTCCGAGCGACCGTCTCACTTATCCCACGCCATTAACGCCCGGATGGTTCAAACCTTCATATCTCATGTAACTTGTATCCAGGAGAGATATGAAGGTTCCGAGCGACCGTCTCCCCTACCCTACACCACTAGCGCACGGTTATTTCGAGCCTTCATTTCTCGTGTGCAACTTGTATCCAGGAGAAATGAAGGTTCCGAGCGACCGTCCCCCCTATCCCACACCACTAACGCCCAGGTGCTTCAAACCTTCATATCTCATGTAACTTGTATCCACGAGAAATGAAGGTTCCGAGCGACCGTCCCCCCTATCCCACACCACTAACGCCCGTGTATTTCTCACCTTCATCTCTCCTGGATGCAACTGTATTATTATAACCCGTGAGAAGTATATGTGACATGTTTGCATGGGAAATGACAGACTGACAGTTGGCGCGACTGTAAACTGGCGGTGTGGCTGTAAGTTGGCGGTGGAGATGCACTTTAATAGCAATTACTCATTATTTGAGAGGGTATTTACGTTGCTATGGCGACGAGGTTGAGGTAGTTCAGGGTCTTTGGTCGAGGGAACCCTCCCACACATTGAGACATGCATGACTGACCTGCATGAGATGTATAGACTTGGTGAAATCATGGGTCATTTCTTGATTAAATAGCAATATATATAATTTGAAACTCTTTTTTCCATGATGCATATTTGTAATAATTTTATTGAATATTTTATATTTTATTTGAAAAAATAATTATGAATACTGATTAATTAGTTCTTATCAATTCACTATTGTAATTTGAACCTGAAGAAGCCAGGACAAATCCTGGCGAAACGTTGGTCTTTTTGATTGAATAAGAATCCATGAAATAAACCCAAAAGATGTACCATATATGTATATATATATATATATATATATATATATATATATATATATGTAACTTCTTCGATACGATCCAATCTCGAGATATATGGGATAATTTCGCCATGTCGTGAAAGATACGTTTTTTTTTCACGTAGGTTTTGGCGGATGTGTTGTTGTTGGAACTGTCTTTAGGGTTGTTAATCCGCATTGTAATAATAAGGTGATACATACATAAATATTTTGATATAGGCCTAATATATCATATATTTTAATATGTATTTTATGTTGTTACTATGTTATACTGCTTCAAGCCGTAATGGTAATGTGGAATGAAAGAAAATAAAATAAAATGGAAAATGAAAGTATATGTGAGATTTCCCCGAAGGTAACCAAGACCATTTCTCATTTCCTCTCACCGCGCGCATCACGTATCTCTCATCTCCATTGTGTGAACAACAAATCAGTCTTACTCGCTGTACAAGTCTCCAGATATATTACGATTCCAGGAGAAAATAGGACTTCGTTGATAGGAACGAAGTATAATGGGATAGAATATATTTATGTTTATACACTAGGAGACAGATAATAGTTGGGTATAGTCATCCCAGATGTGTAAAGATGCAAAATGACGCTTGTAATACCTTCACAGTTTGATAATAAAAATTTCAATGGTTGATTGGTTAGATTAGTTGAGCAATAAAAAAAAAAATATATATATATATATATATATACCGTATATATATATATATATATAATCTATAAAAATATATAGAATATATAAAATAATATATATATATATATATATATATATATACCGTATATATATATATATATAATCTATAAAAATATATAGAATATATAAAATAATATATATATATATATATATATATATACCGTATATATATATATATATAATCTATGAAAATATATAGAATATATAAAATAATATATATATATATATATATATATATATATATATATATATATATATATATATATATATATATATAGAATATATATATATATATATGTAATTAATTCAACTGAATTTGTAAATTATACTTCAAATGATACTATTACTCCGGCTACATTCACAGTACAATGCCTTGAATATACATTTATTATTCTAATTAAAGTTACCGCAAAACAAAGAGGCCGTGTACATATAACAAGGAACTCGTGTATTAATCATAGAAACTTGTAATTGACTTAAGGGAGTGCACGGTGCTTATATAAATAGAGAAATTCACCTTCACTAATTTTTCCATGTTCAAAAACCAGCGTATTTGAATGAAAAGATAATTGTATGTTCTTCAATTGATATGGCATTATATTTTTGTTAGTTCAATCAGTTTTAAGATAATACGTCTTTGAACATAAAGAATGTAATGCAATTCATTGACGTATCATCCTAAAACTAATTGAATTCACTCAAATAAAATGTCATATTAATTAAAGAGCATAAAATTATCTTGGAGATGTGAACTTTTCATTCAATTACACTGGTTTTTGAAAATGGAAAAAAAATGATCTGACCCTGGTTCCAACTATACTTATGTGTTCAAGACTTTCGGCAACTGAAGACTTTTATCGGCGGCGAAGAAGTGTGGTCACAGACAGCGTAGACCTGGTGTCAAAGTTCATTGCTTTCAATTTAAAATAATAATAAAATGGGGTGATAAAATCAGCCTTGTGGTACCCCGTTCAAAAGACCTTACTTTCATCCATGGGCTTGATTGGCGAACAATGATTTTATATCAAGTTTAGATGTTATTAACAAAAAAATGGGTCAGGGGGAGGGTGCTCCCACCAGCACTAGGACCGCAGGATTCCTAGTTTAGTTTAGTTTCGTTTTTTTTTCAAAGATTTGCACATGATACAAATACAGAAAATATAAAAATCTAGAAATGAAAATGAGTAAACAGAAAGAGATAATTGAAAAAGATAGATAATACATGTACGATGATGGTATGGTTGACTAGTGTGACTTTGAAGTCAGAAATTCATTGAGGTCATAGAAACCGGCTGACCACGCCTGGCATTTCCTCCTCTTCTGTAGTTTCATATTGAGTTTAACGACGCACTGTTATGATAACTGAGATCTAATGGCGTCGGATGGATGATTAATGAGATGATGGGATGATGAGATGAAGGTTCTTGGGTAATGAGAAGGATAGTGGGAAGGAAGCGGTCATGGCCGACTTATTGTAAGAACCATCCCGGCATTAGCCTAGACTACAGAGGGAAACCATGAAAAACCCCTGTAAAGATGGACGTCGGCGGGGATCGAACTGGGTTCGGAATTCTTCTCGTCTCCCGGATCACATGAAGCGAGCGCGTTAACCACTGCCCTGCATGTGTCGGTTCCTCTCCTCCTACTATTCTTCTTCTACTTTTAGTTGTTCCACCAATTCCTTCCACCTTGTTCTGTCCTCCCACTGTCTTTCTGTCTCTAACTCACTCCACCTTCCTCCTCTCTTCTACTTCTAGTTGTTCCACCAATTCCTTCCACCTTGTTCTGTCCTCCCACTGTCTTTCTGTCTCTAACTCACTCCACCTTCCTCCTCTTCTTCTACTTCTAGTTGTTGCACCAATTCCTTCCACCTTGTTCTGTCCTCCCACCGTCTTTCTGTCTCTAACTCACTCAAAAAAAAAAAATCTCAGTAAAAAACATGTTAAGATTAATTTACCTAGTACCGTGCATGCACTGCCTTAATGCAGAATACTAATGATAATTAGATTCCATCCCTCCATTGTTTCCCAGCATGTTTTAGAGGAACAAATTGTTTCCATGCAACATACAAGATCTAGCGAACCATTGTAATCTGGCAACGTTGTACTCTTCAAGAGAACACTCCTTATTTCCGCTCAGTTAGCTCCGAGTACGCTCTTTTCGCTCGGTGCGCTCTTTCAGCTCTCGGAACTATTCGAGGAGAGTGAATAGCGAACCATATTGAATATCTTGTTATTCCATCTCGTTTACTCTATTCGTACTTTTCAGTAAGTTCGCTTTCATTTCTTCGATGTTCGCTCACTTCGCTCTTTTCGCTCGTTTCGCTCACTTCGTTTGTTAGTATGGTAGCGCTTTTCGTTCAGATTCTATTTTACGCTCATCTAGGCAGGACGCTTTTTCGATCTGAAGTTTTTTCGTTTAGTTCGCTCTTTTCGCTTAATTCGTTTCTTCGCTCAGTTCGCTCTTTGAGCTCAGATCGCTCAAATCGCTCAGATCGCTCAGATCGCTCTATTCGCTCTATTCGCTCTATTCGCTCAGATCGCTCTATTCTATTCGCTCAGATCGCTCTATTCTATTCGCTCAGATCGCTCTGTTCGCTCAGATCGCTCTATTTGCTCAGATCGCTCTATTCGCTCAGATCGCTCTATTCGCTCTATTCGCTCTATTCGCTCAGATCGCTCTATTCGCTCAGTCGCCCCCCCCCCTCCCCCCGGGCGTGGCATGTCTAATAAGTGTCACTCCTGGGAAATACCAACAAACAACAATTGGTCGCTTTTCATCAAAACAAAAGGCTACTTTTCATTAGCATAATGACGACGATACGATGTACCGACTCCACCCTGATCCTCCGAGAGGACCACCCCCCCCCCCCCCCCCCCCCCCCCCCCCCCCCCCCCCCCCCCCCCTCCACCCCCGACAAGTCCAGGAATCTGCTGATGTTAGCCCGTCATTGGGGACACGGTATACGGTTAGATCAGATGGGTACTAACAAAACAATAGGACAAAAACATGACCATTTATAATATTTTTTCACAATGTAAAAAAAACGATTTTTTTTTGTCGTGGAATTTCTATTGTTACAATATGTTTGTAATTGTTGTTCATGTTGCAGTAGACTTCGGGAGGAATTTGTTCAGTTTCTATGGAGTTTTATTTCGTGGTTATGACAATACGTTTTACTGAGACGTGGGTATTTTATAAATATATTTATATTATATGAATAGGCTTCAGCTATCAACTTCAAACTTTTTTTCAATATGGTTCCTCATCTAACTTAGATCTGTATAGTTTTGTGGCATTATCGGGGGGTAAACTTTTTTTATGAATTCTAGAAATTTCAAAAATACCCATTAGAATATGACGGAAAAAAAAGAAAATATTTAGACTTTTCAAAAAAATGAAATTTTGCGTGAAGTTGAATTACATTTTAATACACATTTCTGAAAATTTTCAGCTTGATCGGGTCAGCCATTTTGAAGAAAAAACATAAAATGTGCTAAATTGGTACCACTCGAAGCAGTTTTTACCCATTACTACCCATACTATTACTATCCGCTCGTCTAACAACGCATATATGGCGTTTTCCTAGTAAAAATAACATATAAATGAACGAACAATTATAAAATGTAATTGATAAATGAAATGTCTCTAAATTGCCTCCTCTACTTTCTTATCTTACTTCCTGTGTATTCAATATTTAACCGCTGTCTCTAAAATGTACAGTAATCTAGTTGAATGGGCGAGTGCTAAATACATAGTAATACTGTTGACATGTCGAGCATGCGAGCTACTAACTAATGAGATCTAGTTAAACAGAGAGAGAGAGGAAGTGTGTGTGTGTGAGAGAGAGAGAGAGAGAGAGAGAGAGAGAGAGAGAGAGAGAGAGAGAGAGAGAGTTGTGTGTGTGCACATTGAAAGGTATTGTTTCAATCTCATTAATTTCAATTATGTGCACGTACACACATAGAGTTTGAAATAAAAAGTAAAGGGCTATTTTCTATTTGTCTAATACCCGATAAATCCTATGTAAGACTAAAAGGTTGACTGGTTAGACAGGGCAAGTACTCAAACGCACTGCAATTTCTTGCTATTACTTTTTTATCGTTTAATATTTACTGTTTATACCTTCATAATACGTTAGAAATGGCAAAGTTTTGCTGAATGACCATATATATTACATCTATCACCATGCTGGAAATGGATCTTTTTTTTAGTTTTGTATCAAGGTAGGTTGACTACTCTTCACTTTCTGTCTCTCTCACACACACACTCTCTCTCTCTCTCTCTCTCTACCTCAGCAACTTCTTCTTTCTTGAATACAACTATAACAAGAAATGTGCTTTTGGCTCTGTTCTATAACTACACCCACGGCAGATGGCTCGAACCATCCGCGTGTTATCGGTATGAGATAGGGGGGACGGTCGCTCGGAATCTTCTATCTCTAGCGGATAAAAGTTACACATGTGAGATGAATGCTTGAACCACCCGAGCGCTAGTGATGTGGGATAGAGTGGGGACGGTCGCTCGGAACCTTCATATCTCGCGGATACAATTATAGAACCTCTACATCCACCCACTACGTATCGACCAGCCGGTAGGGGTCACGTAAAGGTCATAGGTCAGGCATGGTAATACAGAAGTAATTCCTTAAGTAGATTATGGGATCGAACTATTCACCCCTCCCCCCCCCCCGCCCCCCTTACCTTCCCCCCTCCTGTTTTACTGTCATATAGGAGTAGGCCTACACACGCATATATCTGACAAAATGCAGAATGTATGATGAAACTCATCTAGCAGACAAGATGTGTTGATATAGGCCTATACTATTTTTTTTAATAACATCGAAACTTGATACAAAATGAATTTTAGAAATTTCAAAAATACCCAATAGCACATGGCACATGGCAGAAAAAAAAGAAAATATTTTTATTTTCAAAAAAATTGAAATTTTGCGTGAAGTTGAATTACATTTTGATACACATTTCTAAAAAGTTTCAGCTTGATCGGGTCGACCATTTTGAAGAAAAAACATAAAATGTGCTAAATTGGTACCACTCGAAGCAGTTTTTACCCATTTTTACCCATACTATTACTATCCGCTCGTCTAACAAGGCATTTATGGCGTTTTCCTAGTTATTTGGAATTGTTCAAGGTAATGTAATATACAACATTTCCTTACAAAGCCTGATATTCCAAGGTTCAGTTAACCTTATTCAGAGAGTTAGTGGAAACGACAAGGGCGATAACATCAGTTAACTGCTAGTTTACAGCTATTCCCGTATCGGCGATTCCAGCAATAACCGTTTCCCACATTGCTCGTCTCTTTCATAGCATCTTCAACAATAGACTCTCTGTGTCAATTCATACATTCTAAGAAAACTAGTTGCTAGTCTTTTGTTTTCTCCTTCAGAATGTTTATAGACAGTTCTAATCTCTAGAAGGCGTATAAAAGACATTTCCAGACTTTTATCTGAGTTGGCGATCTTCATCGTGTCACGTATACAAACTATCCCTCGGGAGTCGACATCAAGGCATGTCGATAGAACAGATATCTACATTACCGACTCTCCCTCGGGAGCCGACATCAAGGCGTATTGATTTAACAGATATCTACATTACCGACTATCCCTCGGGAGCCGACATCAAGGCATGTCGATAGAACAGATATCTACATTACCGACTCTCCCTAGGGAACCGACATCAAGGCATGTCGATAGAACAGATGTCTACATTACCGACAGAAGACGAGCCGATAGAACAGATATCTACATTACCGATAACTACCCCCTCAGTAGACAAGTCGATAGAACAGATATCTACATTACCGATTCTTCCTAGGGACCGACATCAAGTCATGTCGATAGTACAGATATCTACATTACCGATTCTTCCTAGGGACCGACATCAAGTCATGTCGATAGTACAGATATCTACATTACCAACTTTCCCTTGGGAGTACAGACATCTACATAACCGACTCCCCCTAGAGAGCCGCCATCAAGAGAAGTTAATCCAACAGATGTCTACATTACCGGTTTGAAGAGCGCAAACAAATCGCCCATCTTGTTTTTCTAGGGGAGGACAATTTGACAAACGACTCTGCGTAGGATTTAGGGTGTTGTTAGGCAAAGAGCCAAGACGATTGTCCACCCCTATATTGATGCTCTTGACATGTTTAAGATGAGATTTTATATTTTATTTTTGGTTTTTGTGTAACGCTCCCATCTTTCATCCAGAGCCTTAATGGGGAACAAGGATTTCTGTATTGATGCAATGTTATCAGTAATGATACGATATATACGTCGCCATGTTCAACTTGTCACATAGTTATTGTTCTCAGATCAGGGCTATGTATTACAAGGTAGGATCGTTAGCACTGTATATCACAAGGGTGATTTTAACAATTAATTATAATGTGACTCATTAAACCTACTGGACCCCTATTCCTGAGATAAATGAGATGTGAGAAAAATCAGTGAGAAAACTATCTCATAATAATGACATATTTCATGTCATATTTTATGTGAGATACTCGTTTTCTCACTGATTTTTCTCACATCTCATTTATCTCAGGAAACTATCTATTATAATTATGACTTATTTCATCTCATATTTTATGTGAGATACTCGTTTTCCTCACTCATTCTTATTTACTCATTTCTATTTTTAAAAAAATGAGTGAGAAAACGAGTATCTCACATAAAGTATGAGATGAAATATGTCATTATTATTGTGTAACTAAGTTCAGGGGTAATCAACAATTCGAACATTGGTTCCGACGTTGTATGCCTATTTTGTTTGATAGATTTGCGTAATTTGGAAAGGAAATTCAGATCGTCTTTTCATCAAGTTTCTAGAATATGGATTAAGAGTAAATTGAATTATTGACTCTCTCAAGTTGAGGGGGAATAAATGTCAATTGAAAAGCGAATTAATAGCAAGAGTTTGAGATCCCGGCACCTCCACCGAAAAGTGAAACGAATCAAGTAGCGAAGAAGTCGGCACCTCCACCGAAAAGTGAAACGAATAAAGTAGCAAAGAAGTAAAGACGTGAAATGAATTGAAAAGCTGTTCGAGTTTATCGCGAGTCGAAATGGAAATCTTATTAAAAGAAGCAGTCTAGAGGAAAAGCAAAGGCAAGTGGGGAGAAGAAGATAGAGACGCTGAGATTAAACCCCGATGCAGCAGTGTGGGAGGGGCTGAGAAGAGAGAGAGAGAGAGAGAGAGAGAGAGAGAGAGAGAGAGAGAGCGAGAGAGAGAGAGAGAGAGAGAAAAAATGAATAGAGGGAGATAGATAGATAGAGAGAGAGAGAGAGAGAGAGAGAGAGGCAGATAGAGTGTGTCTGTGCTGTGAGAGAGCAAGAGAGAGAGAGAAAGAGAGAGAGAGAGAGAGAGAGAGAGAGAGAGTGAGAAATAGAGTGTGTGAGAGTGAGAGAGAGTGAGATACTCAGACGTCACTATAAGTCCACACAGCACTGCAGTGCAAGGTGCAGCCAGTCTGATGCACCCTCCCCCTCCCCCCCCCCCCCTAGTCTTATCAGACAAGCCGGCGTCTGGCTGGCGGA
This sequence comes from Brachyptera putata, assembly GCA_907164805.1. Lineage (NCBI taxonomy): Eukaryota > Metazoa > Arthropoda > Insecta > Plecoptera > Taeniopterygidae > Brachyptera > Brachyptera putata. Next base: position 1,704,238 of record OU015474.1, read on the forward strand.
AAGGTCAACACGAGGTCGCCGCAGCACCGACCGCTCCGGGTCGCCACAGCGCGTGTACCGACCTTGCAACATGCGATGTTTTACAACCATTTGAAAGTCACTTGTTGCGAAGTTGTTGATAATTTGCATTAATTATTTTGTATTATTATTTTTTCATAATTTATTACTAGGCAAACGCATACAGTTCTAAGTTGGATAAGTTTACATATAAAAAAAAGTTTCATGTCGATCGGTCAAACCCTGCGACCTGTGCAACCTCCATCCCATCATCTCATCATCTCATTAATCATCCATCCGACGCCATACTACAGAGGGGAACCACGAAAATCCATGTAAAAATGGACGGCGGCGGGGATCGAACCAGGTCGAATATTCCCCCCTCACTTACACTGATTGTATAATTTCATTTTCTAATTTGATTTTTTTTTCTCTAATGGTGCTTACGACCCCACCAACAGCTAGGTTATACGGGGGTATGAATAAGCGGATGATAATGAAACGATGAAGAGATGATAAATGGAAGGACGTTTTACATAAACCCATGCCTTATGCGGAACTCGAACCCACGCCCAACGGTGACTTCAGTTAATACCGCTAGCGATAATTGACTTAGCCACCGGGGCGGCTTTGATTTTGATTCCACTTTACCATTACAGCAATAAACACTATAACCTATACAGATCTCGAGTTTGTTTTAAAAAAAAGTATATCCTACATTTTTCAATAATTCCCCTGTTTTTGTACAGAGCTGAACAGAAGGTAAACAAACAAGAACCAATGTCTAACAGCATGAAAACAACTCGAGATGTGTGTGAAAGATCAAAGAGAATCCACGAGTCGAATGTCAAGTTATTCCCTTTGATGTGTGCTATATAGGTTGAGTCTCACAGCGCCAACACTACACGCCTACATCTGTAGTCTCATAGCGCCTACAGACTTGTTCCCCTACATCCCCTACCATGCTTCTCGTATGTTGTCCGCCATCCCTTTATATTCTCATAGCACCTACACTAGGAAAACGCCATATATGCGTTGTTAGACGAGCGAATAGTTTGGGTAAAAATGGGTAAAAACTGCTTCGAGTGGTACCAATTTAGTACATTTCATGTTTTTTCTTTAAAATGGCTGACCCGATCAAGCTGAAAATTTTTACAAATGTGTACCGAAATGTAATTCAAGTTCACGCGAAATTTCATTATTTGGGATTTTTTTTCCGCCATATTATTCTAATGGAATTTTTTGAAATTTCTTAAATTCATAAAAAAAAAAGTTATTCCCCGATAATGCCACAAAACTATACAGATCTAAGTTAGATAAGGAACCATATTGAAAAAAAGTTTGAGGTTGATAGATGTAGCCGTTTGACCTGTGGAGAACCGACAGAAAAACATAAAAAAAAACTTAAAACGAACACCAATTTTTTTCAGTGTGTCAATTTGAATCCTCGCTAAAGCTCGTCTAATTACCTGCCTACCTTTTTATCCTGATACACCTACAAACTTGTTTCCCCTTATCCCATCACATATCGACTTTAATTTATTTCTATTATTACTTTTCATTAGCTTCATCAACTATTATTAACAAACTATGATCTGCCTAGCGACCCTACCAACAACTAGGTTATTCGGGGAGTTTTAAACATTCATCACACAGTTAGCTGACTGTGGAAAACCGCGTATCAACTTCATAGAGAAGTGACAGTTTCCTTTATGCGGTACCTCAGCCGATCGAGCTACAGAGGGTGGATAATATCAATATCAATATCAATATCAAAGTGTAACCTATCAATGAGAAATATGTGAATATTCACATTATTAATTATAAAATATTTATCCATTTCAATTGAACTGTTTTTATAGTAAAATTCTACTCTCTCCCTCGCAGTGAGATTCATTATCGTATATCATTTCTTATTTTGTATCATTACTTTTTATTAGTTTCATCAACTATTATTGCCCGGCAATTTCTACGATTTGATAACGACCCCACCAACAGCTACGTTAACTGGAGGTTATAAACATTAACTACCCAGTTAGCTGACTGGAAACCGCGTAGAAGTGCCGGTTTCCTGGGTTTCCAGTTTCACGGGTCTCCTCACGGCACAGGCAGGAAGCTTTATACGCGGGGGTGTAAGTTGTAGACAGAATCAATATAGCCACCCCCGAAGTGACGTCACGGCGTAGCGGGGGCGGCCAGGGGGCGGGGGTGGGGGCGAACTGAAACCTCGTGCATTAGGATGTAACGGGTTTGTTTTCGTTGTGTGGACGATGTGATTCGGGGAGGGGGGGGGGGGGGGAGATGTAATCAAAACCACAATTAAAAATGGTGACACTTGAAAGAAGATTTTTTGACCACTACTTTTAGATATACGCTGAATATCTAGAAGCTGAAGCTGAATCTGCGAAGAGCACTGAAGAGCGAATACAGGAATAAAGTCGATACAAACATGGGCATGGGTTTTGTGTGACTTGTAAAATGGTTATAAAATGGTTTAGGCCGCCCCGGTGGCTCAGTCAACTATCGCTAGCATTAGAAACTGAAGCCACTCTTCGGCGTGGGTTCGAGTCCCGCATAAGGCATGGGTTTTTTGTAAACGTCCTTTCACTTATCATCACTTCATCGTTTCATTATCATCCGCTCATTCGTACCCCCGTATAACCTAGCTGTTGGTGGGGTCGTTAAGCAACATATAAAAATGGTTCATAAATCGTTAATGGTTTCAAATGGTTTTGTAAAATGGTATACCGGAATTAAGCTACTCGGGCATGTGACATGGGCTTCGGGGTACTTTACAATGGGATGGGGTTAGAGTTCAGGTTAAGGTTGGAAAAACCAACCCAAGTCATAAATGTCATAATTCCATATGCTCTTTAGGCGCCCCTCGAGAATAACATAAAAATTTTGTTTTGACGAATTTTGTAGAGAATAAACAATAAACTATACGATACAGAAATATTAAGAACTTGTAAAGAAGAATTTTTGAACACCACGTAAAAAGTGGCTCTAGTTTAGCATGAAAACGATGTGTTTCGACGGATTTTGTAACTCGAGAATAAACCAAAGACTACTATTGAAAAGTAATACAAATTAAAGAAAGAAAAAAGTTGACACACAAAAAAAGACTAACATTAAAAAGAGATGAAAATGATAATAATAGAAAATTGACAGCCATCTATAGAATAAATTCCCTCAGAAAATGGTAACTGCAAGGCTGTGAAATTACAAGGCTGTGAAACTGCAAGGCTGTGAAACTGCAAGGCTGTGAAATTACAAGGCTGTGAAATTAAATCCCCATAAAATTCCTCACGTTTAGAAGGCCTCCGCTCAAGCCACGTCTCTAAACCGCCGTCCATTAGGACGTAGAACGGGTTTGTTTTCGTCGAGTGGACAACGTCGGGGGGGGGGGGGGGGGGGGGTGGGGGGGGGAAGAGAAGGGGAAAGGGGGGGGGCTGTTGTCATGCATGTAGGAGGGAAGTGCGTGCTCTTTGATTTACTACCAGCTCATTTTCTAACATCGCTTTATTTATAAGCAGAGCACTTTGAGAACTCTGTAGTGGTAGATAATTGCGACAATAACAAACGTAAAAATAAAATAACTAGGCAAACGCAGAATATGCGTTGTAAGATGAGCGAGATATCTAAATAGAGTACAATCGAAAGCTCTACACGCCTTAATATTAGTTAATATCGAATCTAGGGAGCCGTGGATCTCGACAACATATTGAATATAATCAAGGCCCTTCCACCAATAACTTTATTATTCAAATATCGTCCTCATTTGATTTAGTTGCATGTATTTTAATGATCGATCAATGAATTCATTAAATGAATAATTCATCATTCATCCATTTCTATCTACATTGACAATTTTATTATTATTTATTAATATATTCAATTGATTATTTATTCTCTTTCACATTAAAAACTTATTAAATTCGATTAAAATAATTGATAAAATAACGGAGGTAGATCTATAAAAATAAATGAACTAAATTATATTTCATTCGTTTTCTATTATTCTATCCATTGATCAATTATTCTGCGTCAATAATGGTGTGAATGGCAGAATATTTTTTTAATAATTGAAGATAGCTATATAAGAGGATGTGTGTATAAGAAGTATTTAACCATTAACCATCTTTAACCATTAGGGTGGGAGGTCATTGATATAGAGAAGGTAGAGTAGGGGACCTAATACGAATCCTTGGGGCACACCGTCTACTAGTCTGGGGTTCAGACCAATGAGCCGAACCCTCCCGAACGGCCCGAATTAATCCGGCCGAGTGGAAAGCGACCCACTCATGACGTAATACGTGACGGCCATCTTACCTTCATTGAAGATCTGTTTCTCAGTCGTGACGAGCGGCTGACTGTTGGACATGTCGTGTGACTGGTGGCTGTGGTAGGAACGTGGCTGATAGTTATTGTATTGTTGCGACTTGTTGTACGGCCGGCCGCTAGACGCGCGTCGAGCGCCCTGGCCGCGGGCCTGTGTTGCGCGCGCATACGAGCCGGTCGTGCAGTCGGCCTCGTTACCGACCACGCCGACGTCCTCGTCGTTGCCCGAGCCGGACCCGCCGCCGTCCTCTGGAACAGGGAGAGAGATGCATTGTTAGGGGTGTGTGGTTATGGTGTGTAGAGGTACATTAAGGCATGCTGGAACAATGTCCGCTGGAACAATGTCCACTAGAACAGCGGAACAATGTCCGCCTGAACAATGTCCGCTGGAACAATGTCCGCCGGAACAATGTCCACCAGAACAGCGGAACAATGCCCGCTGGAACAATGTCCGCCAGAACAGCGGAACAATGTCCGCTGGTACAACGTCAGTCGGATATATGGTCCGCCGGAACAATGTCCACCGGAACAGCGGAACAATGTCCGCCGGAAACGATGGAACATATAATGCCACAAAACTATACACATCCGAGTTAGATGAGGAACCATATTGAAAAAAAGTTTGAAGTTGATAGCTATGGCCGTTTACCTGTGGAGAACCAACAAAAAAAACATGGAAAAAAAAAAAATTAAAACGAACATCATTTTTTTCAGTATGTCAAATTGAATCCTCGCTACAAATCATTGGATTATGATTGGATTTAAATAATACAAAAATGAACCAATGGAAATTGCACCACTCAATAGAAGATATTCAATCTAATATTCCGACGTATTTGCAATGTAATTATAGAATGATGATAGAAGAATCGAATTACACACTTTTATATTTTAAAACATTCATCTAATTATATGTTAAAATAGATTTGAATAAACTAATTTAACACTGTTGGTTTGGTTTCCTCCAATTGGCTGATAAAAATAAGGGTTCTCAACAGTTCTTAAATAGAAATAGACCACAAGGGGAAGAGGAAGTGGGAATGAGAAAGGGGAGTTCGCCAAATTCTTTTCATCCCAGATCACCCAAACATCCTTATATATATACTTGTAGGCCTAACCACGAACCAAGGTCTTCTACCAACATCATAAACACAAATATCACGAATAGTGTAGTTGTGAAATTGTGCTGTTGTCGGGGGTATATTAGGATTCTTTAGGACTAGGAAAACGCCATATATGCGTTGTTAGACGAGCGAATAGTAATAGTATGGGTAAAAATGGATGAAAACTGCTTCGAGTGGTACCAATTTAGCACATTTCATGTTTTTTCTTCAAAATGGCTGACCCGATCAAGCTGAATTTTTTTAGAAATGTGTGTCAAAATGTAATTCAACTTCACGCAAAATTTCATTTTTTGGGAAAATAATAATATGTTCTTTTTTCCGCTGTGCTATTCTAATGGGTATTTTTGAAATTTCTAAAATTCATAAAAAAAAAGTTAGATGAGCAACCATATTGAAAAAAAGTGTCAAGTTGATAGCTGTAGCCGTTTGACCTGTGGAGAACAGAAAAAAAAACATAAAAAAAAAAACATAAAAACGAACACCAAATTTTTTTAGTATGTCAAATTGAATCCTCGCTAAAGCTCGTCTAATAATGTTTTTTTTTTTAGTTCTTCATTTAGTTTTTTTTTATCAAGTTGGTACCACGACTTAATTCCTGAAACACGAATCATCGAGCCAGCCTGCCTCAACAAAGAGCCAACTCGATGATCTAACTCTTAAAAAACAAAAATAAAACAATAGAAAAAACACATTTTTATCCCAGCGCCAATTCGACGTAACAACTAATTCCCAGGCAGTAAATCTAATCCGGGAGCTGTGAGTCTAGGAGGCGGTGTGCCTGTCTGATTTATTGGATAGGACATGTTTCTGACCCCAGCGTACACTTATAGACCAGTTCATGGTCCTTGGTTCGAGCCTAGGTCAGTACCATTACTGTACTTTACAGTCCCAGTTCTAGGTTCGAGCCTAGGTCAGTATCATTGCTGTACTTTACAGTCCCAGTCCTGGGTTCGAGCCTAGGTCAGTATCGTTGCTGTACTTTACAGTCCCAGTCCTAGGTTCGAGCCTAGGTCAGTATCATTGCTGTACTTTACAGGCATTGACACCTTGACTTAACACATGTAAAACTTTTTTTTTCAATTTTTCCATTGGGTTTAACGACGCACTGTACTGATGACTACGATCTATTGGCGTCGGTGAATGATATATGAGATGATGGGATAATGAGATGGAAGGTTATTTTATTATGTGTTTTCGGATAGTGGGAAGGAGTCAGTCGTGGCCTGTATTATAGGAACTATCCCGGCCTTAGCCTATAGACTTCAAAGGAAACCACGAAAGAACCATGAAAAGATGGACGGCGGCAGGGATCGAACCAGGTCCAATGTCCCCTCATCTCTCAACCACCCTGTCAAATTAATAGAAAAAATAAATCCTTATATTCAAACAAAATTACCCGAGTGGTAGTAATGCAAATTTGATAAGAAAAGCAATATAATTCTGCTAGGAATGTAAAAATACGTAAAAGCTTTTTCTAATACACTTATAGTTGGCAAACAAATCTTTCAAATTCAATTCAATTGTCTTTATTTTTCCGAAAAAAATGGCGATATTCAGATATTAGCATTTCTAAATTATTCTGCTCTTCCATATAACCAATACTATTTTAACTTATAACTAAGAATAAGAATTAAATGATATAATGGGATACAAACAAGATGGTATGACTGAATATTATGATAAAACAGTATGAAATACGATGTATAATTAGAATTGATAGCTATCCTTCTGATCCGATCTTTGTGTACGGTATAGTCTTTTCACTGCAGCTTTGAATGCATTTTGGCTTAATGTCTTGAACTGTTCGGGAATATTCACAAATAAAAACATCTTAAAACAAGTAATTTAGAATGAGAGTCAAAGGCTGACAATCCGCCCAAGTTATAAATCTCACTCACGCCCTAAAAGCTATTCGGACGTCTATTAATTTAGCAGAGCACTTGTGTTTGACCTCTTGACCTCGCAGGTCAACTATTATGTTACGTTCTCGGTTCAACCCTAGGTCAGCATCATCTGATCCATCTTACAAGCTGGTTAAATATAACTTTGATTAACTTCTAGGAGGCTGTACGGATGTGAGACGCCAAAACGCAGAAATAGCAGGAGAGAGAGAGAGAGGGGGGGGGAGAGAAGGAGAAGGAGAGAGAGAGAGAGAGAGAGAGAGAGAGAAGGATAGTAAGAACAAGAGAGAGAGAAAGAGATAAAAATAGAGAGATGGAGGAAGAGAGAGATAGAGAGTGAGATAGAAAGGAGAGAGAGAGAGAGAGAGAGAGAAAGAGATAAAAATAGAGAGATGGAGGAAGAGAGAGATAGAGAGTGAGATAGAAAGGAGAGAGAGAGAGAGAGAGAGAGAGAGAGAGAGAGAGAGAGAGAGAGAGAGAAAGAGAGAGCGAGAGAGAGAGAGAGAGAGAGAGAGAGAGAGAGAGAGAGAGAGAGAGAGAGAGAGAGAGAGAGAGAAAGAGAGAGCGAGAGAGAGAGAGAGAGAGAGAGAGAGAGAGAGGGGGGAGGGAGAGAGAGAGAGAGAGAGAGCGAATGAGAAAGAGAGAGGGGAATGAGAGAGAGAAAGAGAGAGAGAGAGTGAGATTGAGAGAGAGAGAGACAGAGAGAGAGAGACAGAGAAAGAGAGAGACAGAGAAAGAGAGAGAGAGAGAGAAAGAGAGAGAGAGAGAGAGAGAGAGAGAGAGAGAGAGAGAGAGGTAATGAAGTCTGTTAAGAATCGCAGCTGCCTGGTTTTGTCAGGGAAGTCATTTCCACTGTTCAGTTTATTTAGACTACCGGTATATATTGGTATTAGATCTATCCACGAGACAGAGTAAATCTAAATCAGAGACAAGATTATTATTCATGTTATTGACTTCTGAGCTATACGTAGAGAACTAATAATATACTTCTTATACTTATATACTGATATAGGTACTCAATAATCTTCTTCAACTTTCAATATTGATTAGGTATTACGGATATTACGAATCGATAGTTAGTGGATTGAGCAATAGTTAGCGGATTAACTTGTTATCACCATTGGTTACATATGATATTTTCGTACCTTTAACAAATAGTTACTGGATTAGTACTTAACTAAGATTCGTAAAACTGGGCCTTAATTGGATTAATAATGCATTGATTGTTAGTATTCTGCATTTCTTCCAAGGTACCAACGCGCCGTAAAACCCTAACCCTAGAACAGTTGAAAAGACACCGTTCAAAAGTTATCACCAAAAACTGATATCCCGCTAAATCTACTCCCATGGGCTCTTAAGAATTCAAGGAAATACTTAATTCAATTTCTTCATAATTCCCTATTCTCAATCCTGAGACTGTGATGACGTCATCACATATACTCACGGTGGTGTTTGATGAGCAGGGCATGATGCGCAGAGCCGATCACCACTAGGAAGCGCTTCCTCTTACGCCACTGCATCTCGAGATATATCGACTAGATCGAGATATCGAATAGACTGTTAGCGCTCGATTATAAACTTAGTCACTGGTTTTACTTTCGAGGTATATCGATTAACAAAACGACTATGAGCCTATACATTCTCTTGGATCGAGATATATCGAATACAGTCTTTCATCTTTGCTTACTCGTATGTTTTTTCAGTCGTTACATACGGTACTACGAGATATCGAAAGGGTATATAAAAAGTCGATATATATATATCGAATACAGTCTTTCGTCAGTTTTTATACCTGTAGAAACAAATTCTTTTATCGATTATATATTTCGAGATGGAACGACTAGGTCTATATAGAACATCTCAACTATTTAATACTCTTAGTTCTAGATATAACGACTACTGTTATATCACGGGTTATAAACTTTCGAGATATATCGACATACAGACTTAAATCGCTTACTATTTATATATATATATATATATGCTCACTGGTTATATGTACTTCGAGATATATCGATAAACATCCCGAGATAATCGACTACAGACGTGAATCGCTTACTACTTGTATATATCTGTTCACTGGTTATATGTACTTCGAGACATATCGATCTGACACAAGTCGAGATTTATCGACTACAGTGTTTGACTGCTTGCCATACATTCTATCACTGGTTTTACTGCTGACTTGGAGATCATAAAATGGTTTCCGTGAATCTAGCTGGTTATTGTGTTTTGTTATGTTGGTAGGAACTGATTGGTATTCATATAGGGCTAGCTGTACGTGAGAATAGCGACAAATTAGTTATTGTGTTTTAGGTTGGTAATGGGTATTAAGAGAGAAGTGAAGTGTGCGGAGCCCCCATTTGTTCATTTCAAGAACACGAGTAAAACATGTGTTGTAACATTGTGTTTGTTATATGTATTTATATAATATGTAAACTTGTGTTATTTAGAAGTGTAAGTCAGTTTGTTTTTTGTACAGTCGATTTTTGGGACAGTTGATTTTTAATAAAGTTATTTTTTCAGTACAGTTGTTTTTTAAGACGGTTATTTTTTAGGACAATTGATTTTTGGGACAGTTGTTTTTCAAGACGGTTATTTTTTAGGACAATTGATTTATGGAACAGTTGTTTTTTGATGGAGCTATTTTTTAGGACAATTGATTTTTAGGACAGTTATTTTTTAGAACAATTGATTTTTAGGACAGTTATTTTTTAGGACAGTCATTTTTAGGACAGTTATTTTTTAGGACAGTTATTTTTTAGGACAATTGATTTTCAGAACAGTTGTTTTTAGGACAATTATTTTTTCAGGAAAGTTGATTCTTATAGTACAGTTCCTTTTCAAGACCTAAACTGGGTTTTTTGAACAGCTCTTTTCTATAGGAAAGTTGAGTTTTAGTACACTTGGTTTCTAGTACAGTTACTATTTTCTCGTTCTCGTCCTCACACCATCTAGAGGATATATCTCCGCGCTCTTGGTAAATAAACTTATGAACCGAGGGTGTAAAACGATAGCGACGTGTTAAACGACAGGCCGTAAAGTAAACACGGCGAAGATTCAGTCAGGTAAACGCGATGGTCACGCTGCGCCGGGAAGAAGTGTAAACAGATCTAATTGGACGAGCAGGTGATGCTGAACTGAAGGGCAAACAAGACTTCGATGTGGGTATGTCATGGACCTTAGAGCTGTCGGGTGTGAATTGCAATAATAAGTTTATGAACATTCATGAAGTCCAAAATAAATGTTGAGACAATGCGACTTCACAAAATAAAAAATTGAAATCACAATCCATTATTCATGTGAGTTATATAAATGCATCTGTAAACTAAATTGATCATAATAACCATACAAGGAGTTGGTAAAAAAAATCGTGTTATACATTTTAAATTCAAAATGTTCATTGTAATTAATTATTGTATATTTTAGTTCTGAGAATGCATTATTTAAAAAATATATATAAATAAATATGGAAGCTAAACTAATTTGTATTCTATAAATTTCACGAGGTTTGTAAAAGGATGGTTCGTTCTTGCAAATCGTGTATAAATGGTCCTTAAAATTAGCCTTAAAACCATGGGAAGTGACTTTGGGTGGATTGCAAGAACGAAGTTTAACCCCGGTCTACTTTAGACGCCGTCTAAAGTAGACCGGGGTTTAAACCTCGTTCTTGCAATCCACCCTTTGTGTCAACTTTTATACGTTAATAATAGAAAAACAAAACATGAAATAATCCATATTCAATCGTTCCTACACTCAAAGTGAAATGCAGGTCGAAAGAAATAACAGTTCCTAACGCCGCCACGCTTTCTGCCCGCGCCATTAGACACGTGGTCACGGCCGCCCGGATACCAGCAACATGGCGGAACAAGCTAGAGTAGTCACTGCCACTGAGAGACAGCTGTCGACTCTCCTAACCGCAATAAGCCAGTCACTCAGTATGTCTAGAAGACCGTGATGAAAACAAAACGGCATAATTGAAATGCCACAGATATAACAATTAATTATGTAAATATTTGATTTGGTTTGTCTACTGTCTAGACTAGATAGGGTCAAGTGACAGTTGAGAGAAAACTGAAATATACGCCTAATTAAAAATGTATTTTATATATATTATATAATTATGGTCTCAAATAATAATGGTTCGATGACCGGTTATATGCATGAATGATTAGTTCTGAGAATTCATTAATTACGTGAATTATGCTAATAATGGTGATGAATTATAGGCATAACAATAATCAACGAATTTGCTCGGCTATCACCCTTGACGAATTAGGGCCCGTTTAACGAATAATAAATTTGTTGATTAAGCGATAATTAGTGGTACCCTTGGTTACCAGTGTTATTTTTGTACTGCAATTGATTAATTAGCTTAATTAACACATTTTTATTGTTGGTAATATGGGCCCTTAATATTTTATTATCATAGCTCAACTGATAATTAACTAATTGATACTTTTGTTCTTAATTAAGATTAAGAGTACATACACAATCGGTCCTGATCAATATAATAATTTTACATATAAAAATGAAATACTTCTCGATTAAAAAAAGTTAATTTTTCACATAAGAGATTACTATCTTCTATTCTTCCAATTCAGTTACTGAATCTATATAACGTGCTAGAATTATTATTAATTTCACAAACTAGGGCCTACTAGTGAAAGGATTCGAGATATAAACTCAGTACGATGATGCAACAAACAAGATCAATATAATCTCGTAGTTGACGCGCCGTTAAATAAGAACCATCAAAGAATAAGAATTGTCTTGGGCAACAAGACATATAATCAATACCATACCCTCAGTTCTAAACGCCGGTATTGAAACAATGCGTTAAAACCCAGTTAAAACACCGTTTAAGTTGCTATACGTGTTTAATCAACAGATATGTAACTTTAACCAGCGATTAAAAAACAATTACGATAATTAGTTGAAAATAAAAATTAAAACACGTTCACTCGTTAAACACTTCACATGTTTGCTTTTATTGCAGACATAAAAACAATCGTAAAATTCGCTCGGAATGTAAAGTCGATAATCGAAAATATCACTCGGCTCAAAATAAACACCCTTCAAAAACACATTCACGTTCCATTGAAACGATCTAGAAAGGTTAGATTCATAAACAAATATGGCGGCTTTCTTTTTTTTAAAAAAAGGATGAAAACAACAATGGCGGTCGTATCGATTCGAAATATCGAACGTCGTGCAAGTTATTCGAAATTTAAAAATGGAACGTCGTCTCGTTTATATCCAGCTAAAAGCGTGTTTCCCCGTACGTAGTGTGGTACGAACTGTGACCGATCTCGGCGCGTCAATCGCTACCGAGTAACGGTAGCGGATCGGTACGAGAGAGATGTGCACTCGGAGCATTTCGATCTGCGCAGACGACGCTTAGCAACGCCCTCGCAACGCGAGAGAAAGAGAGAGAGAGAGATACATACAGAGAGACAACGTGGCATAACGGTCGGAAAAAAAAACAAAATTTTAATTTGAGGATTAATAATAACTTTAGCATGTGCATGGAATGTGGATGCCAACAGTTTAGAAGAATATGAAGAGAATATAAAGAGATACTTCAAGAAGTTTTCTTTCATAAGGCCCTACTCGTATATTAAAAGACAGATCGTCTACCAACCTAACTTTTTTGTAAACGTCCTTTCACAAATCATCATTTCATAGTTCCATTATCACTTGCTCATTCGTACCACCGTATAACCTAGCTGTTGGTGGGGTCGTTAAGCAACATGGAAATGAAATGAAGAACAAATAAACCGGCTCGCTTCATGTGATCCGGGAGGCGAGGGGTCTTCGGACCCGGTTCGATCCCCGCCGCCGACCATCTTTACAGGGGTTTTTCATGGTTTCCCTCTGTAGTCTAGGCTAATGCCGGGATGGTTCCTACAATATAGGCCACGACCGCTTCTTTCCCACCATCCTTCCCATTACCCAAGCTACATTCATCTCATCATGTCATTAATCATTCATCCGACGCCAATAGATCTTCCTATCATAACAGTGCGTCGTTAATCCCTATATAAACAAGTCATCACTTCATAGTTACACTATCTCTCGCTCATTCGTACCCCCGTATGACCCAGCTGTTTGTGGGGTCGTTAAGCAGCATTGAAATGAAACGAAAAACATTAAAAATACTTTTCTTCGGATTTTTTCAATGCCAAATCGAGTCTTTACTCAACCCACATCTATAATAAGTTAATAACCAAAACATGAAACTTTTGTTTCCTGTCCATGTTTACATTTCCGTCTGTTTGGCACTATTTTATCCAAGGTATTGTAGTTTCAACACCGTTCAGGTCACGTGAGCTAGCGCCTTCCTTCAACGCGACTTCCGGCGTCTGTTTGTTCAACTAACCGACCTCGTGTTGGATGAGTGTTGATCTAGACTCCGCTGGGGACAAGCTCTTGAATCAACCAGGTAAAAATACACACTTTTATCCTTGAGGGACTTACGTGTTTTAGAGACGATTGTTGAGATCAAATATTTATTCTATTTGAAGAACGTTTTTTTTTTATGTTGCTTAACGACCCCACCAACAGCTGGGTTATACGGGGGTACGTATGAGCGGATGATAATGAAACAATGAAGTGATAATAGGTGAAAGGACGTTTACAAAAACCCATGCCTTATGCGGGACTGAGCTTAGCTGACTGAGCTACCGAGGGCGGCCAAGTAGGTTTTAGATTGTATTAGTATAAGATGTTATTTGTATTATTATTTTTTATATTGGGTTTAACGACGCTTGGTAAATGATGAAAGATATGCGGTAAATGATATATGAGATGATATGGGCTGCGCGCAACAACAACAACAACAACAACAACAACAACAACAACAACAACAACAACAACAGCTACAACAACGTCACAGACTGGCATAGAGGATGGTCCGATGAATATAGCGGCTACCAATAGAAATGCTTATACGGTTGTGTTCACAAGAGATGAAGGTTGGAACCACCCGCGCGCTAGTGATGTATGATAGGGAGACGGTCGCTCGGAACTTTCATATCTCCTGGATACAAGTACATGTAGAATATTCATAGTGGAGTTATTAAACCCGAGTCCATAGGGGATTCCTGGGGATATTTATTATGATGGAGAATTTCAGTTGAGCTATTATTTTATAGTTTCGATGTTGGAATTCACTTTGCTAATTGGTTCAATTTCTGTCGACAATAAATTCATTTGTGTAATAGTTTGTCGGGAGGGAAGTTATTTATTAAACACGATAGCATGGTCTTTCGGAACCTACCCATGGCGTAACATGTGCAAAACTGGAAAAACTAACGAACTAATGAAAAGAATATAAAAAGGTAGATAAGAATGTACGTTATTGAATGAATGGAATCGCCCTTGAACCTTCCTCTACACGCTGTATTGTAATAAGGATGTGTCAGTCATATCTTTACGTCGTGAGCTCTCTGGTATTCTAAGCCAGGTGGAAACGCGTTAAGATAGCAAGACAACGTCCGTCTGTTACAGTCCAGTTGTTTACACTCCAGTCGTTTATGCATGTTTATTAAAGTAGTTGATCTGTTTTATTAAGTTGGTCGTCTGATTTAGGACTTCCATGTCACCAAAACACAGGTGTTTTCAGGTGTTTTAGTGATTAGGACTTCCATGTCATCAAAACACAGGCGTTTTCAGGTGTTTTTCAGGTGTTTTAGTGATAAGATTGAGCTTGGTGCTTATTTCTTGAGCGAATTTTGATGAAGACATTTCGTTTTTAATGATATGAAATAATCAGTAGATTCATTTATTCATCGAACTTTATATAAAGCTATATTTACTCATTTATTTATTCATACAAATTTACATATAATTATTGTTCCCAACTAAAGTCGAAGGATACAAGTTTAGGATTGTCTGAACGGGGCACCACAAGGGCGATCTTAACACGAAATTAGAGTGATTTTTCAATGGATGAAGAGCATCTAGAATAAATATATAAGCTCATATAAAATATATATATTTTCCTCAAAAGTGATCACGAAAATGATAAACAATATTAAAAATGTATATGAAATTCGGACGAACCGTTTTGAATAAAATTATGTAATAAATGTTTTTTATTCATCATATAGATGAAAATAATAGCATGAAAATGTCCAAGAGATTGACTCACGGCTCCCTAGATTCGTCGATATCTAAAGAAATATATTTTATATGATCAAGGTGTTTTCGATCATACTTTATATAGATATCTCGCTCATCTTTCAACGCATATTCTGCGTTTGCCTAGTATATATAATTTCCTCCAGTAGGGTGTGTAGATATACATGGTATTGTCCCCATGTTACCTCCAAGTGCCATGGCTGTGATAAGCCAGGCGCTTCAGACTGACTGTAAGCGATTCCAGCGGCCATGGGTTTCCGCTACTCGCCCTTCAAGAAGTAGCTCTAGGTGGCAGTGAGAAACCCCCGGCGAGAATCAATACACTCGGAACATCCGTCTTCAAAACACCCTGACAGGGCGTGAGGCACTGAAATCAGCGGGCTATATTACATTCCTCAGGGCAAGTTGTTTCATTTTATGTATTTGAGGAACCAGTTTTACGAATTTTAGTTGAGGGGATGTATTTGAAAATTTGGATAAATTCAATTTCACTTCCTTTCATCAATGTTCCAGTGTAATTGATTTAATTGAGTGTAATTTAATTGAATGAAAATTATATCATATCCTAGATAATTTTATGCTCTTTAATAAATATGATATTATATTTCTGTGAATTCAATCACTTTCAAGATAATACGTCAATGAATTTCATCACATTATTGGTAATAATTTACGTATTACCTTAAAACTGATTGAATTCACAAAAATAGAATGTCATTAATTAAATAACATAAATATATCTTGGAGTTGTAAACTTTTCATTCAATTACACTGGTTCGTGAACACAGAAAAAAATAGTAAAGATAAATTTCTCTATTTTATAAGCACCTTGCACGCACCTCCTTAAAAACAGAACCGACGATAAATCACCATACTAGGCCTACATCTTCCGAATTACAATTAACATCTTTCACGCTGCTAACATCCCTCGTGTTCCGACTGTTTATAAAGTCTTGAGAAACTTCAGAAGAAACTTGAGGAAAAGTTTCGACAAAACGTAGCTATTTATTGTCTAAATAATCTCACTAATAATCTCAAAGTTTCTAACTTGCTATTCAAGGCGATGGATAAATCGCATGTCCTCGTATTATTCGGAACAACACCTGGATCCACTGTATACAGGAGGTACCACCATGACAAACACAAAACTAGGACTAGTGGTCGAGTGGCTAGCACGCTGAACCGTCGTTCAGGACCGGGGTTCTTTTCCTGCCTTGGTCGACCATCCTGACGGGGGCTTTCTGTGGTTTCCTCTGACGTTCGGGCCAAGACCGACTCCTTACCACTATCCAAAAACACAATAAAATGACCTTTCATCTCTTTCATCATTCACGGACGCCAATAGATCTCATTCATCAGTACAGTGCGTCGTTAAAACCAATATGGACAAACACAAAACAAGCTTAACGACCCCATTAACAGCTAGGTTATACGGGGGTACGAATGAGCGGGTGATAATGAAACGATGAAGTGATGATGAGTGAAAGGACGTTCACAAAAACCCATGCTTTATGCGGGACTCGAACCCACGCCCAGCGGTGACTTCAGTTTCTAATACGATGCCTCAGTTGACTGAAGTACGGAGGGCGGCTTCTTGATTCGTCTCTTTATGAGATCATATAAATATGTTTTGAAAATATTATAAAATTGTATTTTGCTTTTTCCCCATAAAACTCGTCTATATAAGATTATATGGGCTATAAGTTGTAGTGGGGTTCATGCACTCTCTAGCATGTCAAATACGTCACGTTTTATATCGAGTTTTCAACATTTTCTTTTATTTCTTATTGGTTGTTTTTACTAAATTTATTTATAGTGACTTACAGGAAAACGCCGTAGTTTAGATTGAATGAGAATTTGAAAATATATTTTTTCTCTTGATCTCGAAGTGATGTGAAACCCCCGTATACCCCCGTATACCCCCGTATAACCTGGCTGTTGGTGGGGTCGTTAATCTCATTCGTACCCCCGTATAACCTAGCTGTTGGTAGGGTCGTTAGGCTCATTCGTACCCCCGTATAACCTAGCTGTTGGTGGGGTCGTTAAGCTCATCTGTACCCCCGTATAACCTAGCTGTTGGTGGGGTCGTTAAGCTCATTCGTACCCCAGTATAACCTAGCTGTTGGTGGGGTCGTTAAGCAAACATCAATACCTGGTTCTTCAAACAGCCACTTGGATTTCTATTGCCGTCAATAAACACAAGCTTGTGTGTCTGTACTGATAGTGCTAAATATAGCGGGCGGTGTGTTCTTACGGCGGGCGCGACTACCCTCCAGGGGCAGGGGCTTGATTGATGACGTCAGACCACTGCAGGTTGTATAAGCCAGAGGGGATGATAAATGACGGAGACAGAAGATCAATATCACAAGATGGCCGGTTTACTACACTAATACGATACACTATAAAATGAATTAGTTAGAGAGGGCAATAAGATTTGTTTTTTAATGTTGAAGAGTATAAATTGAATAAATCAATTCTGTGATGTAGTTTTATTTATTGTATAGTTCTCTTAGGTCCGGTATTACGAATAATAAATTTGTTGATTAAGCGATAATTAGTGGATTAGCTTGTTATTACCCTTGGTTACCAATGTTATTTTTGTACTGCAATTGATTAATTAGCTTAATTAACACATTTTTATTATTGGTAATATGGGTCCTTAGCCTTGTAAGGACCCATTCGATCTTTAGAAACCATTAATATATAGTTTTGAATACATAAGTTATAAGTTATAGTTGGTTAAGAGTCATTTATTAAAACTTTGAGTATGTAAACTAGAAATGATTATTCATTTCTACTAATTCTTGGAATAAAATTATTCTTGATTGAAAATTAATTATTTAAACTTTGAATTCGAACTAAAAGTGAATTGCTACTAATTCTTTGAATAAGACTAACTCGACTAATTGGAGTTTGTGATACCTGCCCCAAGACTAACAGCAGCATCTCGCAGTTAGTGAAACTTGTCGCTCGCAAATAAAACAAGAACTTCCTAACTAAGTTTATTATACCAAAGACTTGATTATACATCGCACTTAAATCTAATTGCCTCTCATACTTCGACATTCAATTGCAATTAACGCGAACTTTAATTCTTTTGGATAATGAAAATATTTTCTTTTTTTTTCCGCCATTTTATTCTAATGGGTATTTTTGAAATTTCTAAAATTCATAAAAAAAAAGTTAACCACCCGATAATGCCACAAAACTATACAGATCTAAGTTAGATGAGGAACCATATTGAAAAAAAGTTTGAAGTTGATAGCTGTTGTCGTTTGACCTGTGGAGAACCGACAAAAAAACGGAAAAAAAAAAAAAGAAAAAGATACCACGAACACCAATTTTTTTCAGTATGTCAAATTGAATCCTCGCTAAAGCTCGTCTAATAAATAAGAAAACATTTTTTTTTCTGTTAGACGACCTTTTTCTTTCGTGAATACGAGTAGACCTATATACACTAGAACGATTTCAGATAAAACATAATACAAAAATAAAATGTAATATTTTATTTTCACCTGTTGTTTTGGTATTTAAAGTTTTTATCTTTACGATGTTTTATACTGCGACGTTTTCGTTACGTTATTTACCTCTTGTTTTTATTGCATTTTCTCACGAAGTCCGTTAGCATATTAACCTGGAGTTAAAGTAACCATTTAATTGTGTATTTTCTTCAAATTTTAACGATACCGGAACTGTTGGCTCACTGGTAACGTGCTTACTCCACCTGGACCCCTATTCCTGAGATAAATGAGATGTGAGAAAAATAAAAGTGAGTGAGAAAATGATTATCTCACATGAAATGGCCAATTATTATTCCTGAATCAATTTTTCTCCCTTTTTTTCTCATATCTCAATTTGTATTTAGCTTCCTATTTTGATGGATCTGATGGTTTCTCACAATCTTTATCGTATTTCATTATCAAGAATACTAAATCTGATGAGAAGTGAGATGAGAAAATTTTCTCACTTTATTTTCTCACATCTGATTTATCTCATCTCATCTGATTTAACTTTTGATTTGAATCGCGTTTCCTATCGTACATCTCGTCCTAACAAATCATGACACCTTGAAAATAACAATATTTCTATTTGTTATATTGGTAGACTCTGAAGTCACAGCCTTCTGAAAGTCAAACAGTTCAGAACGAACTACGTGCAAGGCGGTAATTAAATATCGAACTTGACTTATCGCAACAGTCGACTAAACTGTTTGTCTTGGATGTAATGGCTAGTAGGAGGGGGAGAGCTAACGCGCCACGCTATGATGATTAGCAATTTATGACCGAGTAGGTAAAGTGGAACTGTTTTTGTCGATAAGACGGGCTTAAAGGGTGATTTGTTCCGAACAAATAACTCGGGAATTGTTGAACATATTGGACATATTCTAACATTCCAACTTAGCTTAAAGGTATTAAAATATCTGTGTTTTCCCGTACTAGAATTTAATATCTATAATACCGTTCGAAATTCATCACCAAATCCTGATACTTCGCTAAATCGAATCCAAAAAACTTCTAAGCCAAACTGAAGATGATAAACTTTATCCACATCGTATGATGTCTAGTAACTAATCTCTTATCTTGAATTATTAACTTTTTATGAACATTTATATCTGTTTTACAACCCCCTAGCGGCATCATTTATCCCTCAGTAAAGGCGAGATCCACCTTAAAACAAGAAACAGTGCTTTAAATCTTAAGACAATTAACCAAGTCAGTGAAAGTACCAAACGCAATCAAGATGCTCTAGCCCGTGTTGTTTGTATCCATAGCAACGCGGTTACAAATGTTTTCCGCGTGAAAACACAAACACGTTCGAAGTTTGAATTGTTCGTAACCATAGCAACCCGTCTGTTTCGAATGTTTTCCACGTCTAACCAAAACACGTTCGAAGTTTGAATTGTTCGTAACCATAGCAACCCGTCTGTTTCGAATGTTTTCCACGTCTAACCAAAACACGTTCGAAGTTTGAATTGTTTGTAACCATGGCAACCCGTCTGTTTCGAATGTTTTCCACGTGAAACACAAACGCGTTCGAAGTTTGAATTAATTTAAAATAGAATAGAACGAAAACTACGCGGAGTCGGGTAAACAATACGAACATTGTGAATGAACAGTTTACATGGGATTCGTGGACAGAATATTGGCTCGAAAACGTAATTAAGAACAGAAAAAAAACGAGACTTTTTTCTTTGAAATATATAAAAATATATATTTAGATCGACTGGTGAAGATTAACGATGGTCATAGTGAAGTAAGAATCAAGAAATATAAAAATTGAACAAGATCCGAAAATATAATACAAATAAAATCAATACGATGAAAGATTGCATTGAAAACTGAAGTCATGTTGGGCGTGGGTTCGTAAACTGCATACTCGGACAAGTGGTCGAGTGGGTAATATACACTGAACCGTCATTCAGGAGACCGGAGTTCGATTAATTCGTGGTTTCCCTCTGTCATTATTTCAAAACTTGTATAGTTCCTTCACATTCAAAACGATAACAAAAATAAAAACAATATAAATGTAATTACTATTTCGCATATATTATCAGTAATGAGAATACTTATTTTGTAAGAAGAGAATGGATAAAAGAAAGAAAAGAAACGTGTACAAATAGGTTTCTAACTTGTGTATCCAAGGCTTGTGTGTGAGAAAGGAGCTATCGTAAAAATACACACATTATCGCAAGATGGGGTGAATAGCACATATAGTGATACAAATATAATCAACGATACAGATACAATTATTCTTCAAGATTAACTGAATCATGATGAAAGTGACATCTAGAGAATAATAATGATACTAATTAATGAAGAAATGAACATGTACATTTATGACTGCAAGCAAATTATGAAACAAAAACAAAAAAGTAGAATGTATGTATGGATGAACTAATAAAGTGCTCGAATGTGGGAATATGTCTGTCAGAGTCAGGGTGTATAGAAACATCTGAACTGTCACCAGAGAAACTGATCAATAAGTAGACTGTTATTGCCATGAATCTAGCGCAAGGTCAGAGAGAGAAACGTGAGTGATTAGAGAGAGTAAAAGTGGGCGGTAATCAGTAAATCAATTATAAAATAAAAAATTATTGAAACGAAAAAAATCCATTGAAAACCTTCGTCATTTTTTTATAAATATCAAAATCTCGATGATTATTATTGTTAACTTGTAACGACCCCGCCGCCCCCCGTGGCTTGGTCAACTATCGCAATGCGGTGGAAACTGAATCAAGCAGGGCGTGGGTTCGAGTCCCGCATAAGATAGATTTTTGTAAACGTCCTTACACCTATCATCACTTCATCGTTTCATTATCATCATTCGTAACCCCGTATAACCTAGCTGTTGGTGGGGTCGTTAAGCAACATTAATAATTTAAAAAAAAGCATTAGAAAAACAATTTTTGTTTGCTGAACGATCCCATCAACATCTAGTTTATACGGGGGTACGAATGAGCAAGATAGGTGAAGGGCGTTCACATTTTTTTTTTTTTTTTTTAATGTTAATTAACAACCCCACCAACATCTAGTTTATACGGGGGTACGAATGAGCGGGTGATAATGAAACGTTGAAGTGATGATAGGTGAAAGAACGTTCACAAAAATCCATCCCTCATGCGGGACTCGAACCCACGCCCAACGGTGACTTTAGTTTCTAAATAATTACCTCAGCTAACTGAGCTACGGAGGGCGTCTCGAGAACAACAACACGCATTGCTCTAGTCGGTATTTCTCGCACGCAACAATGTAACGCACGTCAAAATACGATAGAAATGAAAAGACAACCCTCTCTTGAATAAATAAGTATACGGTACCCAATCCATTTAGTGGGGCATGGAAATAGAATAATAATGGTTTCATTCATGTACGTAGTTCTTCGAGCACGCACAAACACGCACACACGCACACGCACAAACACGCACAGACACGCGCACAAACATGTTTAAAGGGTGAAGTCGACTCGCTTACGTGACCAGAATTCTTAAAGGACGTACGTCACAAACCTGGAACTTTTTTTTATTTAAATAATATCGAAACTTGATATAAAATCTTTATTCCCCAATGAAAGGTAAGATCGTTTGGACGGGGCACCACGAGGGCGATCTTACCACCACAAAAACTAGATTTTAATGAATGATTGTGATATTTATTCCCCTAATTTTGGAGAAAACTAGAAATCACCTTCTCAATTTCAGAAATTATTATTAATTTTGTTCTTTTATAGAGACCATGAGTCATGACGTAGGCATCACCAATTCTAGATAGAAACATAAACAGAATCGAGTAATGTCTACGTCACGACTCAGAAAAAGGGCCGGGTCCCGGAGGACAAATTAATTGATTATAATTTCTGAAATTGATATGGTAATTTCTACTTTACTACAAAATTGGGTGAGTAAATATCGTCATTATTCCCTAAATCAATTTTCAGAGTTGTGTCATGTCCTTTAATAATCCTCATGCCAAGCGACTAGAAGGTCACGTGTAGTGGGGTGGGAGGGGGGGGGGGAGGAAGGGGGGGGGGGTAGAAGGGTGAGTGAGGAAGGGTGGAAGCAGAGGGTTCAATTTAATGAAATAAATGGATATTTGAATTCGAAACGGAGAGCAGATATAATTTAATTCATGAAAATCGAATCAAGGGGATTTGTTGATCGGATTCCGCAATCGTTCAAGTAATCGAGTTGAATTAAATTTGTGGATCCATGATAAATTAAACAATAATATCTAAATTGATGTAAAAAAATACGATTCAAGAAAAAAAAACAATAAAAAAATTTATAAAATTATAATTGAAAATATGTAAATATATGAAATTGATTTATGAAAATCTATAAATATATACAGGAATAATAAAAATATACATTTGAAAAAAAAATCCAAATGAGACAATACTTATAGGCCTAAAATAAAATAATAACAACAAAAACATAAAGAGGAGATTACTTATCCATGAAACAAGAATGTTTACGAACATAACAAACATTTGTTTTGTCACATTTAGTCCTTGTTTAATATAACGTGTACATTATTCCTATACGCACAAAGTTCGGGTCGACATGACGTAACAACACTGTACTCCACTTAGTCCTCGAACTACCAACAAGGGAATAGCTCCAACTAAGTAGTTATCACCATGGTTGCCTGTTCTCGCTAACTCCCTTAATAAGGCTAACTGGAGTTAGTAACACCGGGCCTAACTGTTACTCTGTTGGTCCGAAGTTAAATTAACAAATGGACAGTGGAATGTGGAACAGACAATAATAGAGAGGGTGTAGATAAAATTCTGAAATCCTGAAATATAAGATATTTCACGGCCCTTCCACCAAAATCTCTATCGTAATGGAAAAAGTACCACATACACATAGTGTATGGGAGTTGATATTTAGTTCAATATTTAGTATATAGTTATTAGATATTGATGTATTTTTTTTACTAGGAAAACGCCATATATGCGTTGTTAGACGAGCGGATAGTTATAGTATGGGTAAAAATGAGTGAAAACTGCTTCGAATGGTACCAATTTAGCACATTTTATGTTGTTTCTTCAATATGGCTGACCCGGTCGAGCTTAAATTTTTATTGATGTGTATCAAAATGTTATTCAACTTCACGCAAAATTTCGTCTTTTTGGAAAATAAAAATATTTTCTTTTTTTTCCGCCGTGTTATTCTAATGGGTATTTTTTAAATGTCTAAAATTCATAAAAAAAAAGTTACCACCCGATAATGAGTAGGCCTATGTTTGAGTAGGCCTATGTCAAATTTAATCCTCGCTAAAGCTCGTCTAACAATAGACGAGCTTTAGCAAGGATTCAATTTGACATACTGAAAAAAATTGGTGTTCGTTTTTATGTTTTTTTTTATGTTTTTTTGTCGGTTCTCCACAGGTCAAACGGCTACAGCTATCAACTTCAAACTTTTTTCAATATGGTGCCTCATCCAACTTATCTGTATAGTTTTGTGGCATTATCGGGTGGTAACTTTTATTTTATGAATTTTAGACATTTCAAAAATACCCATTAGAATAACATGGCGGGGAAAAAAAAAATATTTTCATTTTCAAAAAAATGAAATTTCGCATGGAGTTGAATTACATATTGATACACATTTATCGAAATTTTCATCCAGATAGGGTCAGCCATTGGCAAGAAAAAAACATAAAATGTGCTGAATTGGTACCACTCGAAGCAGTTTTTACCCATTTTTACTCATACTATTACTATTCGCTCTTCTAACAACGCACATATGGCATTTTCCTAGTTATTTCATTTTCGTTGTTTCCGTATTCCCACCGAATCCAGTTGACAGTTTAATGAACGTATTTACGACCCACAGTCGTGGTTTTAATAACGCATGTTTTACGACCCGTTGTTTACATGGGCTTATTTATCAGCCTGGTTACCATGGTTACGTGGTACATCCGATTTAGCTACTCTCTTTTAACAACCTACTTCCGGGGAGATGTGACGACTACCCTTTATTAAGTTGCGTTTATCAAGTTATTAAAGGACGTCACAACCCTCCTAGATTCTGTTGAATGATGACAATATTGTTTTCACAAATTTTAGAGAAAACTGGAAAACTGATGTCAGGCGTATACGCTTAAAAATACACATTTTTCAATCGTATACGCCTGTCGATTATGCGATGTCAGATAAATAGTTACTTGTAAGTGTACTGTAAACGTGTACTGTATAAATAGTGTGCTGTAAGTTAACACTCACACCATCTTGAAGGTATTGAAACCATATGTGTTTCCTTGTTTTCAGAATTTCGATATCTACTGCCGTTCAAAAGTTATCACAAAAATACTGATATTCCATTAAATCGACTCATGTGGACTCTCCAACTCCTGAAATCCAATTTACTTGCCATGAAATCCCATTGAAATCTCTTGAAATCTCTTGAAATCCTATGAAATCTCTAAGAAATACCTATGAAATCTCTCGAAATACCTATGAAATCTCCATGAAATACCTATGAAATCACTTGCAATCCCTATGAAATCCCTGAAATCTCTACGAAATCTCTATGAAATCCCTGAAATCTTGAAATCAGATGCACACGCAATGTGTGAGTAGTAAACCCCTCGCTCCAACACAAGACGATCGGAACCACGTGATGTTCACGTAACGCACGTCGTGTCGACTATTCCGGGCGATCACGCGCCACCCCAGTCACGTGGTCCCGGCACGAGGTGTCTCGAGCACGCTGACATGCTGCCAGTACAGCGCGTGATGGAGCGGTGACGTCAGAGCCAACACGCTGATGACGTCACACGAGACACGAGACACATGGTGTGCCTGAGGCGCGTGATAAGAGGGGAGGAGAGGGGGGGGGGGTGAGGGGGGGGGAGGGGGAAGAGATATGATGATGATCTTGGTTGCTTAACGACCCCACCATCAGCTAGGTTATACGGGGGTACGAATGGGTGGGTGATAATGAAACGATGAAGTGATGATGAGTGAGAGGACGGTTGCAACAACCCATGCCTCATGCGAGACACGAACCCACGCCCAGAGGTGACTTCAGTTTCTGAAGTGGTGCCTTAGCAGACTGAGTTACGAAGGGCGGTGAGAGAGAGAGAAAGCGAGAGACCTTCCAAAGTTCCCACTTTACTCTGAGGATGAAATTACCCAACTTTTCCAGGTTTATATTTGCTAATTCCAGGTATGATGCGTTCGATTGTTTTACGATACTACAGGATAACTTTATTTTCTAAAAAAATGTATTTGAACCTACTTGAACGGAAATATTTGAATCCATTTCCACAGACACTCCCGCCTCATTTATCATCGTGCCAAATTTCCCAGCCTTTCCAGATTTTCCCAAATAAGTGGTAACACTGATTGATGAAAGTACACGGGGTGCATTCCAATACACACTGGGCCTCACTTGTAATACAGTTCTTGCCAGTAGAATTATTTGTTCCCAGTACACCTCAGTATCCAGAATACATCCAGTACGCCTGCACTACATTCTGGAGGTTTCGGAACGCAGCCATGATCTTCAAGTAAATGAATGTGTAATATTTACTAGGAAAACGCCATATATGCGTTGTTAGGCGAGCAAATAGTAATAGTATGGATAAAAACTGCTTCGAGTGGCACCAATTTAGTACATTTTATGTTTTTTCTTCAAAATGGCTGACCCGATCAAGCTGAAAATTTTTAGAAATGTGTATCACAATGTAATTCAACTTCACGCGAAATTTCATTTGTTAGGAAAATAAAAATATTTTCTTTTTCTCCGACATGTTATTCTAATGGGTATTTTTGAGAATTTTAAAATTCATAAAAAAAAAATTACCGCCCGATGATGCCACAAAACTATACAGATCTAAGTTAGATGAGGAACCATATTGAAAAAAAGTTTGAGGTTGATAGATGTAGCCGTTTGACCTGTGGAGAACCGACAAAAAAACATAAAAACAAACAAAAAAAAACATAAAAACGAACACCAATTTTTTTTAGTATGTCAAATTGAATCCTCGCTAAAGCTCGTCTAATTAACTGTGGCTTTGAAGCATGGCGTTACAAAGCATACATGCACACGTAGGTTATGCAGCTATAAAGATGAAAGGCTATGGAAATAAAGTACGACTTTAAATCGTAAATGTCGTTCCGGAAATAACCAATAAGAATAACGCAGAGTCAAATATAACGGTGAACGTTTGATATGTTGGTAGAAGATCCTTCTTTTTTCGAGGATACAAGTCTACATTTACAAGTAAATAATGTTATTAAGAGTCCGTGGGAGTCGATTTAGCGGAATATCAGTTTTTTGTTGATAACCTTTGAACGGTATGAGATATCGACATTCTGAATACGAAGAAACACAGATATTTTTGATACCTTCAAGATGGTGGAAGTAGAAACTATTTATCTTGAATTTTCTGATTTGTCAGGCGTATGCGCTTGAAAAAACACATTTTTAAGCGTATACGCCTGACAGCAAGGCGATTTGAGATAAATAATTATTACCTACACCATCTTGAAGGTATTCAAAATATCTGTGTTTCCTCGTTTTCAGAATGTTGATTCGTTATATCGTTCAAAAGTTATCACCAAAAAACTGATATTCTGCTAAATCGACTCCCATGGAGTCTTAACTGATTACGTAACATCTAATATATCACTTTTTTCTTGTCATCAAAATGTAAATAAGATATAATAAGTCATGAACTTTTTTGGATCATCTTTTTGGATTTTGAAAAGCTTTTGACAAAGTACCTCATAAACTTCTGATTTCAAAGTTGAAACAAACAAAAAAAAAAAGAGGATAACAAGATGGGTGGAGTCCTTCTTGAAAGGTAGATCACAAAAAGTAAAAGTAGGTGATGAAATTTCGAATGGTAAAAGTTACTTCTGGGGTACCACAAGGGAGTGTCATTGGACCTCTTCTATTCAATATATTTATAAACGATCTTCAAATCGGAATTCAATCAAGAATTCGTCTATTTGCTGATGACTGTGTGGTATATAGCACCGTTTAAAGTTTGTGGGTGATAATATTTGAACGGTATGAGATATCGAAATTCTGAAAACAAGGAAACGCAGATATTTTCAATACCTTCAAGAATATATATATATATAATAACTATGTCCCTCATAGCATGATTGTCAGACGTATCTGGTGAAAATGTGTATTTTTAGGCCTGACAATCAGGCGATTTGAGATAAATAGTTATTACTTAAACCATCTTGAAGGTATTGAAAATATCTGTGTTTTCTCATTTTCAAAATTTTGATATCTCATACCGTTCAAATATCATCAACAACAAACCGGCACTTGTAGCGTAGTGGTTAACGCGCACGCTTCATGTGATCCGGGAGGCTAGGGGAATTCCGAATCCAGTTCGATCCCCGCCGCCGACCATCTTTACAGAGGTTTTCCATGGTTACCCTCTGTAGTCTAGGCTAACGCCAGGATGGTTCCCACAATAAGTCGGCCATGACCGATTCCTTCCCATTACCCTTCCCATTACCCAAGAACCTACATCCCATCATCCCATCATCTCAATAATCATCCATCCGACGCCATTAGATCTCAGTTATCATAACAGTGCGTCGTTAAACCCAATATATATATAAAAAAAATCACCAACAAGCTGATATTCCATTACATCGACTCCCATGCACTCTTAACACCCAAACAACCCAACCGACATCATGGTAGAGCATGGTCATCCAAGCTGACAGATAAGTTTACTCCACGCCATTAACCGGCTCAATATAACCACGTCGTTGACGCGCCGTTAAACCCCAAAATTCTTCTTCAATAATAATAATATTAATAATTCACCAAGTTTATTGTCTCGAATGCATTAGCTTTGACAACTGCATCAGTCGTAAAACCAAAGTCATGAGATATTTGTTTGGTCTCACTCCAAGAAATTCACGGCCAGGTCTAGATGGTGCTGTACAGATGCACACATCTTTATACTTGTGTCTACGGTGGAAGATGGTTGACTTTGCCAATTACATGATCTCGCTGCAACTTCGGGGATTAAAAAACAATAATAGATGGTGCTAATAATAGAGAACGCCAAGATGTGCGTGGTCGAAATCATTTCTTTCAAATTGTATTAGAAGGAGGGGTCTCCAGCCTGAAAAACCGGGACATTTGTTCTCGGGACGCCCGGACAGGAAGCTCAAAACGTTGAATTTTCGGTACATATATCAATTCAATAACACAATATTTCGATTCCCAATTCGGAATACTCAGACCATGGAGTTGTATTGTACTGGAGGTATAACTCCGTGCTAAAAACTCATCCCACTTGATCACAACTAATAGTGGGTAACGGCAGCCATGTTCCCTGCTCAAGCTGATTGTTGTCAGGTGTAGGCCGAACGAAACTTGTTTTATATTTAGGGCCTCAATTCAAGCTTTCTATATTATTACATAATTTGTGATAATAAAGAAGGCCTTGCTGAATTACCAACGTGGGAGTAGCTCCAACTGGCAGTTGAAAAAAGAACATGTCCGCCGTTTCGAAGTAACAGGAAGTATGGGATCTGGTACACGGCTCGGCACTGAGATAGACCTCCATTTATACAACTCCATGCTCAGATAGTTGATACACAATTGAAATATTGTTCTACTGTTCACAATACGTTTATTTGAATAATTTTATAGGGTATGGGTTGATGACTGAAGGGTTGATATCACTTTGAAGGGATTGAACTGATCTGTGTTACAGTAGTTTTAGAATTTTGAAATCTTTCGCCGTTCCAAAGTCATCACAACTGGTATTTGGTCATGCCGAGTCCGGATGCATGCGCAGTGTGCATTGTCCACACTCATAGCTATGACTACCAATAACGTAACGGGATAAGCAACTTGATCATTTCCTTTCGCACCATGCGGGAATCAAAGGGATGCCGTCATACTCAATTTACTGGTAGTATTATATATTGATTCATAAAAGTAATACGTGTAATGCACTCTGTGAATCCAGCTCTTCCCAATTGTATTGAGCAACGTTGAAATACATTCCATTCGAATTAGCCAATCTAATTTTAAATACGTGTGTAAAAGCATTTGGACCCCTAGTCAAGAGCCATACTGCCACATTTACCAATTGATAACTGCATTAATTAATTGACATCTGCTAGAGAGAACAGAAACAATGCAAGTACTCAACTATGTACTTTACATTGAAATACGAGCTGAATGCGTACGTTTTGATTTGAAATTGCGAATCTCAAAAATGTACACTTCAGCGCGTCACATTTTTTGCTTCCATCATGGTGAGAAGACGTCCAATGTTGAAAGTATATAACTTACGCCATGTTGCTTATCCCGTTACGTTATTGGTAGTCATAGCTCATAGCGTATAAATCCATATGAATTAGAACCTTTCTTTTAGTATGTATTGCGTGAGACAATCTAATTACAAATTGGATGAAAATAGATGAACACTTCTCCATTCACTTCATTCTTTTCTTATTCACTTCAGGGGTGCATGCAGAATAACAAATAAAGAACAAATAAAGAAATAAAGAACAAATAAAGTTGATAACTAGAGAAATTCATCTTTACTGTTTTTTCCATATTCCATATGTATCATTGAATAAAAAGTTCCAAGATAATTTTATGCTCTTCATTGAAATGGTATTCTGTTTTTGTGAATTCAATCGGTTTTAAGATAAAACTTTTTTGGTATTTTTCACGTATTATCTTCGAAATGATCAAATTCACAACAGTGGAATGTCATATAATAGGCCTAATTGAGGAGCATAAAATTATCTTGGAATTGGTATACTTGTTAGACGAGCTTTAGCGAGGATTCAATTTGACATACTGAAAGAAATTGGTGTTCCTCAATATGGTTCCTCATCTAACTTAGATCTGTATAGTTTTGTGGCATTATCGGAGGGTAACTTTTTTTTATGAATTTTAGAAATTTCAAGAATACCCGCTAGAATAACATGGCGGAAAAAAAATAAAATATTTTCATTTTCCGAAAAAATGAAATTTTGCGTGAAGTTGAATTACATTTTGATACAGTTTCTAAAAATTTTCAACTTGATCGGGTCAGCCATTTTGAAGAAAAAAACATAAAATGTGCTAAATTGGTACCACTCGAAGCAGTTTTTACCCATTTTTACCCATACTATTACTATCCGCTCGTCTAACAACGCACATATGGCGTTTTCCTAGTTTATTTAATGACACTGGTTCATTAAAATGGAAAAAATAGTCAAGATACATTTCTCTATTTGTATAAGCACCATGCATACACCACTTCCAAGTAAGAATACATAAATCGAAATGATGCATTGGACACCACAGCCGAAAGAGTTGACTTCATCCTCTCGAAAAATCTCACCTACCTCGTAATAACAAACTCACAACTGTACTTCCAAGTCACAGGTAATTTGTAAACCGAAACAAACACGTTACGTACGCGACATGTTGTTTATGACTCCGAACTGCATTTTATTATGAATGTCCGAAAGCAGCGCACATTGGACAAGCTCGATTAACGAGAAGAGAGAATACCTCTGTTCTTTTTGTCGCGAGAAAAATGCACCACTCTTCTTTATTAGACTCGAGATATGTTTACTGTCGAGATGCAAGTGGAAAAAGAATGGGGTTTTGGCACAACTGAGTTTAATGGCAATTAATGTCGCTGTGTGGATGATTAATGCGAGAAAGTTGTGAATTTTGAAACAGTTATAAAGGGTGTTATTAAGTTGGGTCGATTAATTTCATGATCGTTTGTTTGACCAAACAAACAAGTTGCAATAACAATAATGATGGTAATGAATATATATGACCGGCACATGCAGCGCAGTGGTTAACGCGCTCGCTTCATGTGATCCGGGAGGCGAGGGGAATTCCGAACCCAGTTCGATCCCCGCCGCCGACCATCTTTACAAAGGTTTTCCATGGTTTCCCTCTGTAGTCTAGGCTAATGCCGGGATGGTTTCTATACAATAAGTCGGCCATGACCGCTTCCTTCCCACTATCCTTCTCATTATCCAGGAACCTTCATCCCATCATCCCATCATCTCATTAATCATCCATCCGACGCCATTAGATCTCAGTTATCATAACAGTGCGTCGTTAAACCCAATATATATATAGTAAGAATATATATTCAAGATTGGGTGTAGGATTTAGAAATACAAAATTACGAAATACACATTGTTTTACATCGAGAGTTATGTTCGTTCAGGTTATTCATCCTGAATTGGGATTGTGATTGCTTCAGTGTGTATCAAAATGTAATTCAACTTCACGCAAAATTTCATTTTTTTTTGAAAATAAAAATACCTATTTTCTTTTTTTTTCCGCCATGTTATTCTAATGGGTATTCTTGAAATTTCTGAAATTCATAAAAAAAAAGTTACCCTCCGATAATGCCGAAAAATATGTAGATCTAAGTTAGATGAGGAACCATATTGAAACGAACACCAATTTTTTTCAGTACGTCAAATTGAATCCTCGCTAAAGCTCGTCTAACAAGTATACCAATTCCAAGATAATTTTGTGCTCTCCAATTAGGCCTGAAGTGAACACAAGGACGGGAAAATCTAGTGAAGGATAGAATAGATAATTACGAATATAAATGTAAGAGAATCGAATAATGTCTACGTCACGACTCAGAAAAAGGGCCGGATCTTGGAAGACATAAATTAATTTAATTTTCTGAAACTCAGATGAAGATTTCTACTCTTCTATAAAATGAGAGAAATAAGTATCGGCATTATTCATTAAAATCTAATTTCAAGTTTGTGATGTCCTTTAACGACTAACCATCAAGTTATATAAACGTTAAAACCGTCTCGACTCGCAGTAAAAGATGACGAGACACCACGTGGTTAAACATACCAATCAAACCTGGCAAAAATCCCAGTTATCCAACCTTTCCCCAACCAACACTTAATAATACCACTCCTGCACATTGCTAGGCCAACGATCTCACTGGTTTCGTGATGCTTGCAACAATTGTTTCAACGTTAACGTATAGACCCTCATAACAACATCTTTGTTACATATATAATAGTAAGGCCAAGAGGTTTATCAAAATGACACCTCAAAGGTAGAAATCTGCATCGAATAATTAATCATTTTATGTGAATAAGATATTGGCCAAGTAGCCTAGGCCAACATAAATTCAATGAAAATGATGCTTGTTTCTATAAATAGGCCTAAATAAATATATATATATATATATATATATATATATATATATATATATATATATATATATATATGTATGTATGTATGTATGTATGTATGTGTATATATATATATATATATATATATATATATATATATATATATATATATATATATATATATATATATATATGATATATATATAATATATATATATATATATAATAGATAATAGATATAATAAATAGATATTGGCCAAGTAGCCTAGGCCAACATGAATTCAATGAAAATGATGCTTGTTTCTATAAATAGGTTTGTTGAATCTTCGCTATGGTTCAAATAGGATACAATTGTGTCATTAAAACAGTTTTAACTTACTGAATTAAACTTGACGTGTGACGACTTATATCCTTCTACGAGGAAAAATAGTTCACACCCGGGTGATTTCAAAGATGATAATTATCATACATATATAGCAATAAAGATAAGGTAAGCCATATTACCAATTGAAATTAAAACGTGTACACAATGATTGTTCTAAATATTAATAAAGCAAATTTTATAAAAAAAATATATGAAAAGATGATACGTATAATAAAATAATGAAATAATATATTTTTACCGTCCATTGTATTACTTTCCGTTGTAAAAGTATCGAAAATGCCGCCTTGTCCAATTGACTATAGCCCTACAAGTCAAGTGCCAACTATTAATGGCTTCATTAATCCCTAGTCACAAGGTGTATAACAATGTAAATTAGTAACAATGTAAATTGGTAACAATGTAAATTAGTAACAATGTAAATTAGTAACAATGTAAATAAGTAACAATGTAAATTGGTAACAATGTAAATTGGTAACAATGTAAATTGGTAACAATGTAAATTGGTAACAATGTAAATTAGTAACAATGTAAATTGGTAACAATGTAAATTAGTAACAATGTAATTTGGTAACAATGTAAATTGGTAACAATGTAATTTGGTAACAATGTAATTTGGTAACAATGTAAATTGTGTTCTATCATAATGACAGCTCAAAGGTGGAGATCTACATTGATAACAACTTATTTCGTGGAAAGAAATATATTGGCAAAGTGACCTAGGCCAACATGGAATTAATGTCAACAGCTGTAAGATGTTTATAGGTCAGTATAATCGTCTGTAGGATATAAATTAGATGTAGTGGCACAAACGCAATGATCATATAATGGAATAACTAGGATTACGCAGAGTAGACAAGGAGAGCTGAAGAGCGTATACCGGAATAATTTATATTCGACTGTGTGACATGGGTTTGTAGGTATTTTTAAATGGATGGTTGTAAATGTAGGGTTCTGGTGAGGTTTGCCACCCAAGCACATGTCACAATGTCGAGTATAAATTATTCCGGTATACGCTGTAACTTGTGGATTAATCCAACATATCATTCTGTATGTTTCGAATGGTTATTTACAGGTTAATTTTGTTTTTTTAATTTACTTTTATTATCTTGTATATAAAAAGCTCGTGTCACATGTTAGAGGATGAACTCCTCCGAAACGGCTCGACCGAGTGTCGTGAAATTCCTCACGCACATTCGATGGGTGTGGTAGATTGTCCTAAAGTATACGAGATCTTCCACCGAGCTTTCTCCTATGAGCAATATCCAAAAAATTGGCACTTCAAGGACAACACCAGTAATGGCGTTACTCAATGTCCGCCGCGCTCGGCAACATTTGTGGGGCTTCACGCTAGATAGCGCACGATCCGCCTTCCGGCACCTCCAATATTCACTACAAATCACTTCGATGGTAGAACAACGTTTGCCGAGTCACCTAGTTACACTATATGTTCATCAATGTTAGAATTTTCATGTTACTATCCAATGTTATTTGGCCATGCAGTTATCTATTTATAGGATATTGATTCTAAATATGGATTTGTAACGCTCTTCAGAAACCCTGTTGTTGTTTCAGTTACTAGGCAACTAATATTCTTTCTATTGGATCTCTCAGTTCGATTAAGAAGGTTCGTATGTAGATTGTATTCGATTAGCTGCTTTTGACACGGAAACGTCTGTAATTCTTATGCTAGTTCCTTATTCGTTTCTCAATTGGTATGTTCAGCTAGACACAATAGTGAAAGTAATTTTTTAACTGATTACACCAATGAACATTGGGAAACTGCACGGGATATATATATATATATATATATATATTTATTTATATATATATATTTGACTTGGCCAGGGATGACAATAGGATCCTTCCAACGGGACACCACAAGGGCAATCTTATCCACAACAAAGAAAACAACCAATTATAATCCAACTAATTTCACAATCTATAAACTAAACTATAGTAAACTAACAGAATTCAATTTATACCTCGTCAAAGAGGCACATCGACTCTAAATTAACAAAGTAGGTATCTACTCGATCGGTCTCAACATTGTATCCCCATCCTGACAAATCACAGCCTGTCTTCCCGGCCAGTATGATTGATTATTAGCGACAGTGTTTTAGCGTTACTAACGGGCCATGGTTGAGCTGACGGCAACACTGCTGGCACGTTAAGAGGGCCGTGGTTGGCTGCTGATCGAGCTGGCAGTGACTTCTGGGAGTCACGAGCGGAGAATGGAGAGATATTAATAATAACAATGCGGGTGGGTTTTGGGGGAGGGGGGGGGGGGGAGGGGGGGGGGGGGGGGGTGACACTTGAGTAAAGTGGGATTCGGTCGCGTATCCAGGAACTGAGTGGCTGGGAACGTGGTGGGAATCGGGAATTGGGGAATAAAGGGAGGTGCTACCATTGAGATTTTGGAGCAATGATAACTATTCAGTCAAACTAGCACAATAATATGGAATTTGTATCCTTAAAATTAATAGGAAAACGCCATATATGCGTCGTTAGACGAGCGGATAGTAATAGTATGGGTAAAAATGGGTAAAAACTGCTTCGAGTGGTTCCAAATGAGCACATTTCAAGTTTTTTCTTCAAAATGACTGACCCGATCAAGCTGAAAATTTCCAGAAATGTGTATCTAAATGTAATTCAACTTCACGCAAAATTTCATTCTTTTGGAAAATAAAAATAGTTTTTTTTTCCGCCATGTTATTCTAATGGGTATTTTTGAAATTTCTAAAATTCATAAGAAAAAAGTTACCCCCCGATAATGCCACAAAACTATACAGATCTAAGTTAGATGAGGAACCATATTGAAAAAAGTTTGAAGTTGATAGCTGTAGCCGTTTGACCTGTGGAGAACCGACAAAAAAAACATGAAAAAAAAACGAACGAACGAACGAACGAACTTTTCCAGCATGTCAAATTGAATCCTCGCTAAAGCTCGTCTAACAACGCATATATGGCGTTCTCCTAGTATTGTAAATGTTCATTATGGATTGACAATATTTTATAACATACTTCTCTCAATATTATGAAGCACTTTCTCTACAATATTAGCCACTACGATCGTTTATATATTCTATCAACACTAAAAATGTTACGCCATGGGTAGGTCCCTCTCATCATTTCACCTCCTCACAATATAGATCCGACAATATTCCAGTTTGATGAAAATAGCCTTCTATTCAGGGCGACGAAATGTCATGCGGCCATGTCGTCGAATCAATTAAAAAACAGTTTGGACAAAATACACGCGGCCGGCTTGAAGGCCTATTACCCAGCAACGTTAGCGGTTACGTCTATTTTATCAGTGCTGCCAAAATGACAATCATGTGTCCTGACCACTAAGTGTATCACATGGACACTTGAAAGCTTTTTAGAAACATACAAATATGTCAGTCAAAATTAATTATTAAAGGAGATCAAAACCCTGAAACTGATTTTAAAGAATTTTCAACGAATGACGATATATATATATAATATATATATATATATATATATATATATATATATATATATATATATATATATATATATATATATATATATATATGTGTGAATGTTTGAATTGTTTTCTAACCCTGAAATTACTACCTTATTTAAGATTTGATTTGTTTGTTGAATGAGTTATCATATTTTAATCATTCTTTGGGATGGTAAGATCGCCCTCGTGGTGCCTTAAACGATCTAATCTTCCATCCATAGCCTTAATAGGGGAACAATGATTTTGTATCAAGTTTCGATGTTATTAAAAAAAAAAAATCTTCAATGCAAGAGAAAAGTAGAAATCATCTCAATTTCAGAAATTATTATTTATTTATTTTTCCACTAGGACCCGGTTCTTTTACTGAGTTGTGACGTAGGCATTACTCGATTCTGTGTATGTTTTTATACAGAATCGGTAATGCCTACGTCATGACTCATAATCTCTTAGGGACAACCAAAAATTAATATAAGTTTCTGAAATTGAGATGACAATTTCTAAATTTCTCTAGAATGAGGGAAATGAATATCGTCATTATTCATTGAAATCTAGTAACAGGGTTGAGATGTCCTTTAATTAAAGTACCAATGTAGCTTTTGTAACCAAGGGTGATAACGAGTTAATCGGTAATTATTGGCTAATCCAAATATTCATTTTTCGTAAAACTGGAAATTATGTCAATTAACTGAAATTGTGAAACTTTTTTTTTAGTTCAGTTATCAGTTCAGACATAGGTTCAGTTATAAGGTTGGTTAAAATTTTGTATTTTTTAAACA
The DNA here is from genome assembly GCA_907164805.1 of Brachyptera putata. Taxonomy (NCBI): domain Eukaryota; kingdom Metazoa; phylum Arthropoda; class Insecta; order Plecoptera; family Taeniopterygidae; genus Brachyptera; species Brachyptera putata. The sequence continues at coordinate 1,742,031 of OU015474.1, forward strand.
TTTTATTGTAGATGTACGTTCAGTTTTCAGTTCATATGTTCAAGAAACAATGAAAAATGTGTGACCATGTTATGAAGAGTTTAATTGTAGACTTACCACCTCATGGGAATAATACATTTCAAGCTGTATGGACATATTTGGACTCGTTTGGACTTATTTGGACTTGAATGGACTCACCTAAAACACACAGAAAATAAACAAATCAGTTAAAAGTTCATTGGGTTACAATTTACAATTAAATTACAATTAAATTACAATAATTGAAAAATCTGAAATCGAGAAGTTGTCATCACACAATATGTAGAGCTTGTACCAGTCTGTTATCTGTTTGTCTGATACCTATCTATGATTATTATATTGGGTTTAGCGACGCACTGTACTGATGACTACGATCTATTGGCGTCGGTAAGTGATATATGAGATGATGTGATGATGTGATGAGAGGTTATTTTATTGGGTGTTTTGGATAGTGGGAAGGAGTCGGTCGTGGCCTGTTGTTAAGGAACCATCCCAGTATTGACCTGAACGACAGAGGGAAACCTCGAAAAACCCTGTCAGGATAGTCGACCATAGCGGGAATCGAACCCTGGTCTCCTAACGACGGTTCAGTGTATTAACCACTCGGCCACACGTCTCAGTGATACCTATCTGATCGTATCCAATCCTGGGAAAATGCCATATATGCGTTGTTAGACGAGCGGATAGTAATAGTATGGTTAAAAATGGGTGAAAACTGCTTCGAGTGGTACCGATTTAGTACATTTCATGTTTTTCCTTCAAAATGGCTGAATCGATCAAGCTAAAAAAAAATAGAAATGTGTATTCAACTTCAAGCAAAATTTCATTTTTCCGGAAAATAAAAATATTTTCTTTTTTTTCTCGCCATGTTATTCTAATGAGTATTTTTGAAATTTCTAAAATTCATAAAAAAAAAGTTACGCCCCGATAATGCCACAAAACTATACAGATCTAAGTTAGATGAGGAACCATATTGAAAAAAGTTTGAAGTTGATAGCTGTAGCCGTTTGACCTGTGGAAAACCGACAAAAAAACATAAAAAAAAAACATAAAAACGAACACCAATTTTTTTCAGTATGTCAAATTGAATCCTCGCTAAAGCTCGTCTAATTGAAACACATTTGAACCGATAGGAAAAAGATTTTTACTTTCCATTCAGACTGTACTTCCGGCTCATCGAACACATATATCAGTGTAGATTGGCAATTTCTAAATTGGAAAGGCGTAGAAATATATTCCACCTTTACCTCCCAACTTCCATACATATTCATACATGGACGCATGAATCTTTCATGTGTTTCTTTTCAATGTAATGTATTTGTTCTCGTGAAAGCGGGGAGGGCAATGGTTATATATACAGGTACATCTTTTCATCATCATCCACTCATTCGTACCCCCGTATAACCTAGCTGTTGGTGGGGTCGTTAAGCAAACAATAATCATAACAATGTTATTGGTCGATTAGTTTCTCACAGCACTATGACGTAGGTTATAGTAGGCAGCTACCAATTTACATACTAATATTGTAAACGCCACGTCGGTTCTGACGTCACAGGCACTTCCTCCTTGGTTAGTGCAGGTCATGGTTAGGCAGCTCGAGTGTTTGTAACCACACAAGTCTCATCTATGCGTCGAATATTACGTGCCTTTTGTGAGGCGTGAATACATTAGAGAGATTATAAGGCGTCCCCAGTCTGCATAGGACAAAAAGTTCCCACTAGGGTGAGTTCGTAGGTATGATTGATGATGAAACTGGAACCGTGTACGATATAAAATTAACAAATACATTTGAAGATGCAGACTATATTTTTTGAAAATGCTAGTGAGTCAAATTTTATTAGACGAGCTTTAGCGAGGATTCAATTTGACATACTGAAAAAAATTGGTGTTCGTTTTTATGTTTTTTTGTCGGTTCTCCACAGGTCAAACGACTACAGCTATCAACTTCAAACTTTTTCTCAATATGGTTCCTCATCTAACTTAGATCTGTATAGTTTTGTGGCATTATCGGGCGGTAACTTTTTTTTTATGAATTTTAGAATTTCAAAAATACCCATTAGAATAACATGGCGGAAAAAAAATATATTTTCTAAAAAAATCTAATTTTGCGTGAAGTTGAATTACATTTTGATACACATTTCTAAAAAATTTCAGCTTGATCGGGTCAGCCATTTTGAAGAAAAAACATAAAATGTGCTAAATTGGTACCACTCGAAGCAGTTTTTACCCATTTTTACCCATACTATTACTATCCGCTCGTCTTACAACGCATATATGGCGTTTTCCTAGTTAGTATCTGAAAGGCATTCATTAGAAGTGGATGATTAGTGGCGAGATATACGCATGCACACATGTCTTTACAAATGCACTTTTCTTGTTGCACTTTTCTTTGTTGCACCCGCTGTTGCATGTGGCGATGCATTTATCTGCACGTATATGTGCACACTGTCTAGACTTGTTGACACTTCGACTCCCGCCGATTAGTTGTCAACTAGACTTGAAATGAGATCTGTGATGAATTATTCATCATTTATGTTTCAGTCGAGAAAACTTTACTCAACACAATCGCAAAATATATATTATATCATTTAATTTATTTATTCATCCAAATAGATCGTTACATAGGATTAGTATACAGTACATTATGTATGCGATATTATATACTAGGAAAACGCCATATATGCGCTGTTAGACGAGCGGATAGTATGGGTAAAAATGGGTACCCACGTTGGGTATAGTTATTGTCGGATTTTTCGGAATTAATTCAGAAAGTTCTCTTTCAAATACTATCATAGTATCACACCCCCCCCCCCCCTCCCCCCCACCTCCGGCCGATCTGACTGCCGACCTGACTTCAGTTTCTACCACAGCGTGATAGTTGACTGAGCCACGGGGGCGGCAATAAAAATAGTTTACAACAATAATTGTTGTAATTTTCAACTATTTGTAAAGTAATCTTATATATAAAAAGCTCGTGTCACATGTTAGAGGATAAACTCCTCCGAAACGGCTCGACCGAGTGTCGTGAAATTCCTCACGCACATTCGATAGGGCTGGTAGAAGGTCCTAAAGTATACGAGATCTTCCGCCAAGCTTTCTCCTATGAGCAATATCCAAAAAATTGGCACTTCAAGGACAACACCAGTAATGACGTTGTTCCATGACATTGACGACGTTACTCAATGTCCGCCGCGCTCGCCAACATTTGCAACAGTACACGCTAGATAGCGCCTAATCCGCCTTCCGGCACCTTATTTTTACATTAACAACCAACATTCACTACAAATCACTTCGATGGCAGGACAAGGTTTGTCGAGTCAGCTAGTAATGACTATAAATTAAGTCTCGTGTTGCCTGATTCAGCCGTTTGGACTGCTGATGGCGCTGCAGTGAAGCGAATAGAACTGAAGGCGGGTGGGGGGGGGGGGGGGGGGCGGGAGGGGTTAGCTAATCCTAGAGATCGACAAGAGGAGACTGAGCTCCTCTCAGAAGATTGATACTGGCGTCCAAAGACAAACATTAGGACAACTCTAGATTGCTCTTGTCCTCTCTCTCTCTCTCTCTCCTCTCTATATATATATATATCTCACTCCCTCCTCCTGTAATCTGTTCCAGGGAACAAGATGTTACGGTAGGATATGTCATATAGCGAATCGTAACCAGCTTTATCAATTTCTTCCTATCCTGAAATCGGTACTTCCCGGCAAAAGGCTGACAATTTTCCAAGCTTTTTCAAAATTTACAAGGAATGCGTTTTTCAATTTCAATGGTTTGGTGTAAATTTGGCACCCCTTGAATTTTTGGCGCCTTTGGCCAGGCCTCTTAGGCCTGTATTGAGTGTATATATATTGGTAGGTTATATCGAGAGAGCAGTGTCTGGGATTAATAGTTTTAAAATCAATATGTGTAAATAGCTTTCGAGTAATTCCTATTGACATCTCGCTCAAATTACACCGCGTTTTCCCAGTGATTGATGTTACAATGAAAATCGAGATCGTGCGAAGAGCCGAGAATTTTTCTCCCCAATGTAATTGTTTGAATCGCTTTCTCTATATCTGCAGAGTGGCACCATCCCAGTACGATGTAATCCGGTTTTAGAGGGTTATTACCGGTTTTTCAAAACACGTTTAGCACAGGTTTAAGTTGAAACTGGGTTCATCTTGTACAGGAATGCCCCCCCCCCCCAGTTTTACCTCAAGATTTATTAGTCGTAAATAAGTTATCCTAGAATTATTTACTCTTTGGGGTGGTAATATCACCCTTTTGGTGGCCCGCCAAACGACCCTAACTGTCATCCATAGCCTTTAATGAGGAACAATGATTTTTCAAGTTTTTGTGTTTTTAAATAAATTGATATATAGGCCTATATATATATATATATATATATGTATATATATGCCAGCTGCATTATCAGCACAGGCCTAACAACAATAGTCAAATCTCCTAAAAAAGACTTCCGTATTTTAGCATAACCTAAAAAAAAAAACTATCAACAATAATATAATCTCTACAAGTAAACACACATTTGTAAGTCACTGCCTTCTAAAACACTGCCTCGTGAACTTCTGACCCCGTTCGATCGATTATCATTACAAGGCACTGATAATAAAATAATAATAATAGATAATTAAAAGACAACTTTTTTGTTTGGCATTAATAAAATTGATTGACCTTGGACTCGAGGGAATATAAACATGCACTATCAAATGAACTGCGGCTATACGAGCTAATATACTTAGATTCCCGAAAGACATATAGATCCAACATTGTCCAACAACTGATGATTAAATATTAATTAGTTAATCATTAGTTAAGGTACAAAAATAACATAGGTAACTAAGGGTGATAACAAGTTGATTTGCTCATTTTTGCTTAATTCACTATTCATCACTTGGTACAACCGGCTCTTAAAAACACAAAGATCACATACATTTTAGAGAATTGCGATATTTCAAGACGAGGTTTACAGTAATGTACACAACAACGTCTTTCAAAAGCGCTATTAATACTTGAAGCAGCAGTGACATCAAGGGGGTGCGTGCAAAGTGATGCAAAGTGATTTCTACATAATCAAACATGTGAATATAATGAACCGAAATTTGAATTTGATATACGTGTATCCATCGAACGAAAAAGGTATAAGTCACATTACAAAAACTCTTTTTAAAAAATAATATCTACATATGCCTATGTTTAACAAGTTTCAAATCACGTACTTTTTGTGTTATATGTATATATGCCTAGAACACATAATTTAAAAATGGTGTTTACAGTCTGTCAAACACTAATATGACTTCCTTTCCGTTTATGTATACATAAATAATATGATTTACATAAATCGACTATCTGTCATGACGGGAGGAAAGTGGAAATGAAAATAGAGAAAAGTGGGAAAAGTGTGGAAAATTCCGCGTTCTAAATTCCGACAAATCATCAGGTATTTGCATTATTCATTACTGCTAGCTTCATGAGATGTTTGTACACACATTAGTAACAAATACATAAAAAGATTCACACGATTAAATAATAATTAAATATTAAAATACATGATATAAGAAACTCGTTGGAATTGGTTTTAATGCTGGTTAACGACCCCGCCATCAGCTAGGTTATACGGGGTTACGAATGAGCGGGTGAAAAACAAACTGAATAAAATCACTGGTATATATATATATATATATATATATATATATATATATATATATATATATATATATGATACGATTTAAAACTGTTAAAAAATCGCGACCTCCCCCGGGACTTGAGAATCGTACCAGTTGGGATACTACCGTAGTGATGTAGTGATACGTAATGACTAATGGGTAGCGCGTCAGACCGGCAATCTGGAGATCCGGGTTCAAGTCCCGGGGAGGTCACGATTTTTGAATAGTTTTAAATCATACCATTATAATAACCTACTGGTGGTTAATCAGAAAGTTGTTAAAATTATAAATATATATATATATATTATATTATATAAAATTTATAATAATATAAGTAAAAAATAGTAAATTATTCAAATAGCTGACATTTCGGTAGCTGTATTTATTTGCCAATATAATTTCGATGCTTCCAGAAATCTTCATCAAATTCTACAATAAATAAACAATTTCATCAAATAAAATATGAGGAAATAACGAAATGTTTGTCTGTGAGCGAAGCGTGCCACGACCTCCCTCTCAACACAACCGCCATTCTAAATCAAGAATTCAAACCATAAATAGCCCCCCTATCGTTTGCTCGAGATACGACACACCAGACCGTCCTCAAACCAGAACACCCGGGCGCCAATCGCATGAGGGTTCAAACCACCCCGCGCGTTCAAGCTATCAGGTAGGGGAGACGGACGCTCGGAACCTTCATCTCTCGTGGATACAAATTAGAGCAGGGGATGAAGGTTTGAAACACCCGTAAGGTAATGGTATCAGATAGAGGAGACATTCGATTGAAACCTTCATCTCCGGTTTATACAATTACAGAAGAAATGAAGGTTTGAAACACCCACGCGTTAATGATATAATATAAAGGAGACGGTCAATCAAAACCTTCATCTCTCGTGGCTACAAATACAGTAGAGATGAAGGTTTGAAACACCCGTGCGCTAATGATATCAGATAGAGGAAACGGTTGATCGGAACCTTCGTCTCTCGTATAGACACAAGTGGCTTGCACATTCGGCCAGGGAACCTGCACTGAAGGTAAAAATATAACAGTGGAAACCCCTCCCCCTCCCTCACCCCCCCCCCCCCCCCCCCCTCACCCCGACGCCTCTATGACGTCACTGGCGAGATGTACAATGTGCAGGATGGCAAGATATAGTCTGGGGAGAACTGTGTAGTTGGTGGCGTTTGGGTGAGTCGATGGATTACATGTATGTCAATTACCATATCAACTAGAAGTTGGAGGTCAACTAAGAGCCAGTTTTACGAATCTTAGTTAAGCACTTATTTTTAAAAGGATTTTTATTCATATTTTCACATAGATTAGGTACAATTTGTAGACCCGCAAAGTCACAAAAAGTTGACTTATCTGCGGGTCTACTAACATTTTATACATAAGAATAATACAGATTAAAAATAAATATCAAGTCTGAATAATTTGAAGGAAATCTATCTAAAAACTAACCAAAATAAATACCAAATAACTAAGAACTAATCCGCTATAACCACTAGTTTAACTTACGAAAATAACATATGTAACCAATGGTGATAACAAGTTAGTCCATCAACTATTGCCTAATCCACTAACTACCAATTCGTAAAACTGGACTTAACTATACTTATTTATTTAAATTGGTTTTAACGACGCATTGTACTGATGACAGAGATCTATGGCGTCGGTGAATGATATACGAGATGAAAGGTTATATTATTATGTGTTTTTGGATAGTGGGAAGGAGTCGGTCATGACCTATTGTTAAGAACAATTTCAGTATTGACCTGAACGACTGAGGGAAACTTCGAAAAAACCTCTTTCGACCATGGCGGGAAACAAACCCTGGACCCCTATTCCTGAGATGAATGAGATGTGAGAAAAATAAAAGTGAGTGAGAAAATGATTATCTCACATGAAATGGCCAATTATTATTCCTGAATCAATTTTTCTCCCTTTTTTTCTCATATCTCAATTTTTATTTCACTTCCTATTTTGATGGATCTGATGGTTTCTCACAATCTTTATCGTATTTCATTATCAAGAATACTAAATCTGATGAGAAGTGAGATGAGAAAATTCTCTCACTTTATTTTCTCACATCTGATTTATCTCAGGAATAAGGCTCCTGGTCTCTAGATCGGTTCCACTTGCCTCAGTAGAAAACACTCCAAATAATATATATAAATAACTTCAGAAAAGAGAACACAATAACTTGCAAATACAAAAATCCTTTCATCTATCCAGAATAATTTCAATACAATTCCCGGGCTAGGAATCGACTTCAATCATCCAATCACCCTTTGATTTGAGATCCAATCATCCCAATTATCCGCCATCTTTGTCGCACATCGCGGTAGAGAACAAAGTGGTGACGACTCTAATCACTGATCACCATGGTGACATCTCTGTTGTCTTTGAGAGCTCCTGTCGCTTCCAGTTACACGCGGGAGAGAGAGAGAGAGAGAGAGAGAGAGAGAGGAGAGAGAGATAAAGGGAGAGAGAGAGAGAGAGAGAGAGAGAGAGAGAGAGAGTGATGAGAGAGAGAGGGAATGAGAGAGAGAGAGAGAGAGAGAGAGTGTTGAGAGAGAGAGAGAGAGAGAGAGAGAGAGAGAGAGAGGAGAGAGAGAGTCTGTGTTCAAGACTTTCGGCAACTGAATCTTTTATCTGCGGCGAAGAAGTGTGGTCACAGACAGCGTAGACCTCGTGTCAAAGTTCATTGCTTTAATTTAAAATATTATAACATGGGGTGGTAAGATCGCCCTTGTGGTACCCCGTCCCAATGATCCTAACCTGGCATCCTTAGCCTTAATTGGGAACAATGATTTTGTATCAAGTTTCAATGTTATTTAAAAAAAAAAAAAAAATCCGAAATTGAGATTATCATTTCTATTATTTTCTAAAATTATTGATATAAATATCGTCACTATGAATTCAAATCTTCTTTCAGGGTTGTGTTGTCCTGAACTATCGAAGTTTTTACATTTATAAAGTTGGTAGACGATCGACCTTCTCTCGTGAACACAACTATACGTCAATCACGTGACTTCCGGTTCGAGTTTTTGTCGGGTTGAAAAAAGTCATTGTGACAAAAGTATTCCTGATAATGACTAATACATGAGCTAACAGATCTGTTGTCTCCTCACGACCTTAGCAACCGAAATCAAGTGCCATTGTGAGACAACAATACCGCGGGTCAATAGGTCATACAGACCACGTGGTCTGGCGAGGAGAACGCTGTATTGGGGTACACAGGTGTGATACGGGTGAGAGAGAGTAGACTAGGATCTGTTGTCTCCTCACGACCTTAGCAACCGAAATCAAGTGCCATTGTTGAGACAACAATACCGCGGGTCAATAGGTCATACAGCCCACGTGGTGTGGCGAGGAGAACGCTGTATTGGGACTCACAGGTGTGATACGGGTGAGAGTGTACACTAGGATCTGTTGTCTCCTCACGACCTTAGCAACCGAAATCAAGTGTCATTGTTGCGACAACAATACCGCGGGTCAATAGGTCATACAGCCCACGTGGTCTGGCGAGGAGAACGCTGTATTGGGACTCACAGGTGTGATACGGGTGAGAGTGTAGACTAGGATCTGTTGTCTCCTCACGACCTTAGCAACCGAAATCAAGTGCCATTGTTGTGACAACAATACCGCGGGTCAATAGGTCATACAGCCCACGTGGTCTAGCGAGGAGAACGCTGTATTGGGACTCACAGGTGTGATACGGGTGAGAGAGTAGACTAGGATCTGTTGTCTCCTCGCGCGACCTTAGCAACCGAAATCAAGTGCCATTGTTGAGACAACAATACCGCGGGTCAATAGGTCATACAGCCCATTTTTTGGATTTTGCTCATAGGAGAGAGCTCGGCGGAAGATGTTCATATACTTTAGGACATTCTACCACACCCATCGAGTGTGCGTGAGGAATTTCACGACACTCGGTCGAGCCGTTTCGGATGAGTTCAACCTCTAACATGTGACACAAGCTTTTTATATATAAGATTTACTTCTGGATGTATTTTAATGTAGCTTGATAGACCGCTTCATGCGATCGCAAAGTGCCAATTTTTTGGATATTGCTCATAGGAGAAAGCTTGGCGGAAGATCTCGTATACTTTAGGACCTTCTACCAGCCCTATCGAATGTGCGTGAGGAATTCCACGACACTCGGTCGAGCCGTTTCGGAGGAGTTCATCCTCTAACATGTGACACAAGCTTTTTATATATAAGATTTACTTCTGTAATGTAGCTTGATGGACCGTTTCATGCGACCGCAACTGTACTGTAGGCCTATTAGCAAGTACCGGTGATTACTCAATGAGGCTCGTTACACAATACCTATTGACCTGTGACCTATGACCTGTAATGCTGAATGGTCTCGAGGCGTGGAGGTCGGGAACTGGAACGCTGTGCAATGGTGGATGATTTCAAACAATATTATAGATTATATGATAGACGCTAATACTAGATAATATGATTAACTGGGAGACTGAATCGGGCCAAAGATGCTAATAAATTAATAAATAATATTAATTAACTAGCCGTCACCCGTGTTTGAGAAACACGGGCCTCTCCTTTTCTCCTATTAACGCTACCTCCCTCCCCACTACCCCTCCTCACTCGACTTCTCCTCACCCACCTCCTCCTCCTCCTCTCCATGCCCTCCTGTCATCGATTCCCTCCCCTCTCCCCTTTCTCTCTCTATCTCTCCCTCTCTCTCTCTCTATCTCTCTCTCTCTCTCTGTCTTGCTCTTCTTTTTTCACTCTGCATTACACTTCCTCTCTGTCTCCCCCCTTCCCCCTCACACGATTCGACTGTGTGACGTGTCATTGCGTATGAAGCACAACGGTACCAGACAGCGGAGTGTCTGCCATCTAGCGTGTACTCCGCAACCTTGTGTGACCGCAGGAAAGAAGGACAGACCTGGGTAATTCTATTTATAATAATTGAATCAATAAATAGATGAATAAATGAATGAAAACATAGATAAATGAAGATTTATAAAATGAAATAACATTTGAAATGGAAATGAAAACAAATTTCAAAAAAAAAATTGAATAGGAGAGAAATTTTGAAGTGAACAATAAAAAGTATAATATTGAATAATAAAAGATAAAAAGATGTAAACAAAATTGAATGTTTATTTCTTAGAATAATTAATTGCATTGTTGATTGTCTCTGAACTTATTTCTTTACTATCTACAGTTTTTTGAAAGAGTTAAAAATATAGATTAGATATATATAGATTATATATTATATATTATATAGATTATATATTATATTATATAATGTTCGATTAATATGACATTCTATTTCAGTGAATTCAATTAGTTTGAAGATAATACGTCAATAAATACCAAGAATGTGATGAAATTCATTGACGTATTATCTTGAAACTGATTGAATTCACTGAAATAGAATGTCATATTAATTAAAGAGCATAAAATTATCTTGGAGATGTGAACTTTTCATTCAATTACACTGGTTTTCGAACATGGAAAAAAAATGTGAATTTGAAATACTATATTTTTACAACCATGAACCCCTTCATGAAATATATCAAAGTCCAACCAAAATTTATACATAAATTGTGAAATCATTATTCAAAAATCCTTGTATTTTTATCACTGTCCTTGATCCAGCCCAGGTGGATGCAAACTGTTGGTTTGAAATATAGTTAAAAAATCAGCGAGAATCGAAATGTGGATAAAACAAAACAAACATGCGGTGTTTTATTGTTTATACTTTATTATTTTATATGTGTACTAAAACTGTAGTTTATTTTCAAGTTTAGTATAATACTTTTTAAAAAAATCTATTTTATGTAGTTTTTATAGGCCTATAAATTTAATTTCTTCGAGAATTATTGATTCAAAAAATGATTTGAACAAAATATTTAATGATTCTGCTAGATTTGAGTAAAAAATTGTTAACTCAGGATGACTCGTGGTTTCCGGAGGGAAAAAATCAATTATAATTTCTGAAATTGCGATGGTCAATGATTTCTAGTTTTCTCTCAAATTAGGGAAATAAATATCGTTATTATTCATTAAAATCTAGTTTTAGGTTTGTGACGTCCTTTAAAATTCCAGTTAGAGCTAATCCCACGTCAGTAATTCAGGCACCAAGTTACGTCACTAAAAACCGGTATTTCCTAATTGGTAAATCCAGCAATAATTAGCGAATTAACTTGTTATCAACCTTGATTAGGTCTGTGTTATTTTCGTACCTCGAGTAATAATTAACTCATTAATTGTTAACTGCCAGATAGTAAAACCGACTCCAAGTTAGTTACTCTCAAGTTATAATAAAACTTACCACCTCATGAGCATCTACCATAAGTTGGACTTATTTGGACTTATTTGGACTCACCTAAAACACACAGAGAAATACAACAAATTAGTAACAGGATTATAAGATTAAAATTTCACCTCATTTTACAAGTTAAAGTTACAAGTCACTACTAGAGGTACTCATTCATTCAATTGGGTTTAACGACGCACTGTAATGAAGACTAAGATATATTGGCGTCGGTGAATTATATATGAGATGATGGGATGATGAGATGGAAGATTTTTCTCGATTAGGGATCTCATTTATTTATCACTCTTTCAAATATTTTATTAAGGTTATTTTTTACATTTTAATTAATCAATTTTTATTCTGTGTTTTCCAAGCAATCTAAGGGCCCATATTACCAATAATAAAAATGTGTTAATTAAGCTAATTAATCAATTGCAGTACAAAATAACATTGGTAACCAAGGGTAATAACAAGCTAATCCACTAATTATCGCTTAATCAACAAATTTATCATTCGTAAAACGGGCCCTTACGTGTATAAGACAGACTTTTATTCATTAAAGACATATCTCCATGCATATTGTTGCCACTGTCGATTGCCTTCTGTTTCCACTCCGACTGGCCGTGTTTGGTGACCTGTGAGACGCGGGGGGAGGGGGGGAGGGGGGGGTCACCGGTGTCGCCAATCTGTGACCGGGTTACCGGAAACGCCGGTCCCGACCGCCCGTCTCGCCTATACCCAGCCACTATCGATCAGGAGTCTCGACACGGAGGTTGCAGGTTTGCACGTGTCTAGAGAAACTGGTGTCAGATCTGTGAGACGTCATAATGAGAGAAATGTTCGTGTAAACAAGAGTTGTATGAAGTGAAGACATCACGGTTGTGTTAACGAGGGCTCGCGTGACGACACCGGTTAACGACCCCACCAACAGCCAGGTTATACGGGGGTACGAATGAGCTTAACGACCCCCATTAACAGCCAGGTTATACGGGGGTACGAATGAGCAAGGTGGAGGGAAGACGAAGCAGAGGATAGTAGTAGTGAAGAAGAGGAAGAAGAAGTCGGAACTGGCAGGAACCAACTGATAAGAAGACTGCCCTAGAAGAAGTGGTGGGAACACCCCCTGACACAATCTAATTGGTTATCTGGGTTTGAGAAAAAAATGAATTATTCCTACTCTTTACTTTATAATTCAGACCAAATCTCGATCTTCAAATAAACCTATATTCATTTATAACTTGGATTCTTAAAATAAACATCAAATGAATTCAATTATTCTTTATTTCACATCTATCTTCATCAATTGGACACCTCTTATCTACCTTGTTATCTAGAACTGTGATTTCCTGAAGAACTTGGCCCGAAACGAGGGGTGAACAACTAAAAAAATCAGGTGTAGGCCTACATTTGAAAAAAAAAAAAAAAAAAAAATCACGAGAATCAAAAAATCACGCTAATCAGAGGAAAATCACGCGAATCACAAAAATAACACGAATTTAAAAAAATCATCCGAATCAAGCAAGAATCACGCAAATCAAAAAAAAATCACCCGAATCAAGCAAGAATCACGCAAATCAAAAAAAATCACGTGAATAAAAAAAAAATCACGCGAATCAAAAAAAATCACACGAATCAAAAAAATCAAGGATCATAAAAATTCAAGAATCAAAAGTGTACACAAAAGACGTATTATAATTAGTTGTTCACCCCTCGGCCCGAAAAGCAAGTCCTCGAAGGCCAACCGGCGCTATCAGACAGTGCGTGTCAACAACGCTATCTCATCGCATACTATTTATTACAACATTTGATATGACTCCGTTCTTTACTGATTAGAACAGAAAAGGTTCAAACTTTCAAGAAACCGAGTTAAAACTGTGCTTTAAAAGGGGAAAAATAGATATAGCAGCGATACCAGTATTTTTTAGAAACTAATTGTTGTAGAAACTCAGCTAGACGGTGTGAGTAGTAACTAACTAGTAATTAGTAATTACTAACTAGTAAGTAGTAATAACTATCGCATCATTGTCAGGCGTATACGCATAATTTTTTTTTTACTCGTACACGCCTGACAAACAGGAGATTTGAGATGAATAGTTATACTCATGCCGACTGAAAGGTATTAAAACTATCTGTGTTTCTTTGTTTTCGGGATTTCGATATCTCATACCGTTCAAAAGTTATTACCAAAAACCTGATATTCCGCTAAATCGACTCCCATGGACTCTTTAACCTTAAATCGAGAAACAATTTCATTTCATTTATTTTATTTTCATCCAAGAGATATTGTAAAATTAGTTTAAAAAAAACATTAAAATACAATATATATGGATAGTCAAGTACTGTTAAAGGTATGTCAGTTAATAAATATGACATTAATTGAGAATCAAAAACACAAACATATACTTTACATTAATGTCATATCAAGTTTAACAAAAAAAAATGAGTCCGCAACCACCTTTAAGTATATAACCCACTTCTACCAACTGACAACCACCAACTGTTGACCATTTATCATCTCACTGTCACGGGTCTAGACAGTGCACGGTTTCTCTTCATTCTCATTAAATATAAAAAAAAACTGTTTGAAAATCCTAATATTTTAATGTCTTGAGTAATCATAATAATAGCTGTGACGCTAGCCACGGTGGAATGAACGGAGCACGCCGATTGGTTCGTGGCAGATTGTCAAAAACAAGGGATATTATTGTTTTGGCGAGGAATTCGGTTGAGTAGTCCTGTGTGTTCTATATCAAAATATATGGGTTCTATATTCAAACGAGTAATCGCCCCACGAAACGGAGTGGACGTAAATCGCGGTGAAAGATGTGAAATACAAAGATGTGAATATAATTAGTTTGGAAGTTGTGTCTTGTTCGATGAGGCTCGATTCACAACCGTTTAAAGAGTGTTTAGTCTTTGTTTTAGTCTTTGTTTTAATGGGTAACATGACTTTTTTCATTTAAAAAAGTCGGACAGAAGTTTTGGCTGACATTTTTTATTCATTCATTTTGAGTTTAATGACTCACTGTACTGATAGATCTCACTCATTATTAAAAAATTAGAAAAAACATTGATAAAACCTGCCCTATGGAGGGAATGAGGACCAGAAGTAGATTTTAGTTCAGATTTTGAATTATGAGATTGTAAAAACTTGTATATGCTGCGAACTTGAACTAGGATCAGCCCTAACAACAACAACAACAACAACAACAACAATAACAACAAGCAGCTGACATTTTAGTGTTCGAAGAAATGAAATAAAAATTAACTGACCATCAACTTTGATATGAAATGTCTGTATATCATACGTTGCTGAAATCCGGCCTTTATAAGGGCCCATACATCACAGCCCTCATCATGCTTGTCTTACTGTCTCGGGCCTTACCTGTACACGCAATTTATTGTCTTGACCATCACAACAGAACTAAAAACCTAAACTAGCTGAATCTGAATTGAAACTAATCGAAAACCTTCTTCGAGTCCGACGTGTAGCCACTTGGCCGATGAATAAGGGCTGTCCAACAACAAAAACAACAAAACAATGTTCGCACGTGGTGACATAGACAGATTGTTCGATAAATAGCGGATGCCATTTTAGTGTAACAAACCTAAGATGAGTGGAATAAAATGAAACACGGCAGCAATTAGCTGGCCATCGACTACAGCTTGATGTAAGTTGCTGGAATCCGGCCTTTATGAGGGCCCATATATCACAGCCCTCATCATGCTTGTCTCGCGGCGTACCTGTACACACAGTTTATTATCTTATTTGAATAAATGTTCGATCAAGTTCCAGAACACAAACCGGGCGACATAAATTAGCCGAAACATCGTAACACATCCTTCCGTTGATTCGGTAACTAGCAACGGTCACGTGTAACTGTCGTCGCGATGTTGTACAGCGAGACGTCAAACATGTACACTTGCGGGAACATTGAAATGTTATTTTGTACTTCGGAAAAATATGTATCATTATTATTTTAAAATTCGAAATGAAATTCGGTGGAAAATTTGAATTTATCGAGGAACATATATTTTCGATTTTGTTTCTCTGAATTATTTTGCGATGTTTTTAAAAACTCGAAATGGTTTTCTCAGAAGTGGTGCACCGATGCGCCTCAGAACTACGCAGTATAGAACTAGATAATGACACAATTGTGCATGCGAGGTTGCAACTGAATTTGTAATTTCGCCGACGCAAAAAAAAATTGCGTTAAGTGAAAGTGAGTCTCACTCACTGGCACATGCAGCGCAGTGGTAAACGCCCTGCTTCATGCGATCGGGGGGTGAAGGGTTTCGGCCCGGTTCGATCCCCGCCGCCGACTATCTTTAAAGTTTTTTTTGTGGTTTCCTTGAGGTAGAGTCTAATGCGGGATGGTTCACAAAAAGTCGCCATGACCGCACCTTTCCACTATCCCCC
>OU015474.1:1758633-1806029 GCA_907164805.1 Brachyptera putata
GGATCAATTCCAAAATCGTTATTTGTCAAAATTTTTCTAAAAAAATTTTCGTTTTTTTTCCCCCTTTTCCCCTGGACACGGGTACCCCAAGCCCGCGTTGAACTCTATTTTTTTACACCATTGCTTCACGGGAAAAGATTTTTCTGCAGAGAATGTCATAACAATTGTTATTCGTCAGAATTTTCTGAAAATCATATTCGAATTTTCCCGTTTTCTGGACACAGTGTCCCGCTCATGCCCGCGTTGAAACATATATTTAATTACAACCATTGCTCTCAGCGGTCTGAAAATGTCATTTCATGCATGAGAAGGGATCAATTAACAATTGTTATTTGTCAGAATTTCCTTAAAATCATATTCGAATTTTCCCGTTTTCTGGACACAGTGTGGGCCTACCGTACATGCCCGCGTTGAAACATATATTTAATTACAACCATCGCTCTCAGCGGTCTAAAAACGTTATTTCATGCATGAGAAGAGATCAATTAACAATTGTTATTTGTCAGAATTTTCTGAAAATCATATTCGAATTTTCCCGTTTTCTGGACACAGGGTACCTCACAAGCCCGCGTTGAAACATATATTTAATTACAACCATTGCTCTCAGCTGTCCGAAAATGTTATTTCATGCATGAGAAGGGATCAATTCACAATTGTTATCTGTCAGAATTTTCTGAAAATCATATTCGAATTTTCCCGTTTTCTGGACACAGGGTACCTCACATGCCCGCGTTGAAACATATATTTAATTACAACCATTGCTCTCAGCGGTCTGAAAGTGTCAGTTCATTCATGAGAAGGGATCAATTAACAATTGTTATTTGTCAGAATTTTCTGAAAATCATATTCGAATTTTCCCGTTTTCTGGACACAGTGTACCGCACATGCCCGCGTTGAAACATATATTTAATACAACCATTGCTCTCAGCGGTCTGAAAATGTTATTTCATGCATGAGAAGGGATCAATTAACAATTGTTATCTGTCAGAATTTTCTGGAAATCATATTCGAATTTTCCTGTTTTCTGGACACAGGTTAGAGGTTAGGGAGAGTTTACACTAATATAGGGAGAAACGGTTTTGTACAGAGGACGATGAAGGATTGGAACAATCTTGAAGAAAGTGCAAGAACTGCAAAGGAATTACCAGTATTCAAGAAAATAATATAATATAATGATAGAAAGCCCCTGCCACCGTGCATCTAGCACATCTGCAAGAGTGTTCAATAATACAAATGTTTCAGCTGGCTCGCTTCACGACGCCGATGTACCGAGCCCCGGAGATGGTCGACACGTGGTCCAACTACTCGATCACGCACGCGTCCGACGTGTGGGCGCTCGGCTGCGTCCTCTACACGCTCTGCTTCATGCGCCACCCGTTCGAGGACTCGGCCAAGCTCAGGATCATCAACGCCAACTTCACGCTGCCGCCCGGCGACGCCCACTACGCTTGCTTCCACGACATCATACGTGAGTAGCGGCAACGTTCAAAGTCACGGGGATTCATGGAAGGAAAAATACAAGCAACTGTTGTATTTCGGGATTTTTATAGAAGGAAAATTGAGAGTAATATTATTGTTTATTTTGTCATTCATATCAGGGCTTCCTTAATAATTGATTGTTTTCTTGGGATGTATAGACATGTTTCCTACTATAGAATGAATTCAAATTTGTTGTAGTAGGCCTATAATAATCATTTCATAATTATTATTCTCTTTATTATTTTATTATTATCATATCAGTTATTATTATGTTATTATTGTATTATTATTAGAGACATGTAGATATAGCTTCTATTTTTTCTTTTCATAGCATTTTGAATTGGAAAAGTAGCACTTCGCTAGATCTATTATTTCGAAACGTCATTTTTTGTAGTGCAACAACATTTTGTAGCGTAACGACAGTATCCTACTGATGAAACCTGATTGAATACAAGAGAGAATTTGTTGAATTGTTGAACGATTGTCCTCTAGGCGGGTGCTTGAAGGCGGACCCTGAGCAGCGCATGAGCGTGTCGGCCGTGCTGGACCGGCTGGGGGGCGTCGCCGAGACGAGGGGCGTCGACCTCAAGCAGCCGCTCAAGCTCGACGGCAAGCGGGTCGACGCTCAGCCGCAGCCCAGCCCAGGTAAATACGACATTTTTTCTCAATATTTTCAATCGATATTCGATATAAAAATGTCAATATCGTTTGCAAGTTTCGTATCGGATGGCAACCGTAGAAATTAGCAATCTGAACACACCGCCACCTCATGCCAACTCCCTGTATCCCTGATCCTGTTCATCCCTTGTCCGTCTTCCAGGTTTCCTCCTCTCGTACATAAACGTCGGCAAGTGGTTCACGATCCCGGACTCTCCTCGATACCTAGCGGACAGTAAGTCTCATCCTTACCATCCTTGTTTATTAATCAGGAAAACGCCATGTATGCGTTGTTAGATGAGCGAATAGTGATAGTATGGGTTGTAATGGGTAAAAACTGCTTCCAGTGGTACCAATTTAGCACATTTTATGTTTTTTATTCAAAATGGCTGACCTGATCATGCTTAAAATTTCCAGAAATGTGTATCAAGATGTAATTCAACTTCGCGCAAAATTTCAATTTTTTTGGAAAATGAAATTTTTTTTCGCTGTGTTATTCTAATGCGTATTTTTGAAATTTCTAAAATTCATAAAAAAAAAAGTTACCACCCGATAATGCCACAAAACTATACAGATCTAAGTTAGATGAGGAACCATATTGAAAAAATGTTTGAAGTTGATAGCTGTAGCCATTTGACCTGTGGAGAACCGACAAAAAACATGAAAAGAAAAAAAAAAAAAAAAAAAAACAGTATTGTTATTCCCGTGTACCTTTCATGTCTTCTTGATTATAATAAGTGTTACGTCGATGAAATATCTCAACATAGCTCGATCTTGTTCCAGCTCACGGAGCAGGCAGCCCCGCCCCTCCCACCCCCGCCAGCGTCCCCCCGGCAGCTGACTCCCCCCGCCGCCCCCCGCCCCGGCCCCGACCACCTGCCAACGAGCCGGCGGAGCGCACGCTCCCTCACATGCAGCCCCCAGTGGCGGGGGGCGGCAGCGGGGGCGGGCTGTTCTCGTCCATCAGGGGCGGCGCGGGGAGCTTCCTCAAGAATCTCAAGGACACCTCGAGCAAGGTCATGCAGACTGTTCAACAGTAAGTACCGTCGACAACTTACCAGCAATAAAACTAATTATTGTTACAGTGAAACCTCTATGCATCGTTCCCGGATCCATCGTTTTCCTGCATGTATCATTCATGTTTTCTTACCCCACTCCCATATAATCAATGCTAAATTTTCCTGGTTGGATCGTTTTCCTGCATTTATGGTTTTATTTTCCTGGTCCCTTGAAAAACGATGGATAGAGGTTTCACTGTATTATAATTTGAATAACAATTTTGAACCGCCCCGGTGGCTCGGTCAATTATCGCTAGCGGTAGAAACTGAAGTTTGCATAAGGCATGGGTTTTTGTAAACGTTCTTTCACTTATCATCACTTCATCGACCAATCAGACGCGTCGTAGCGCTTGTATCTGTGCAACAGCTGACAGAAAGTTGACTTTTGTTGTGAGCACGCGCGTATTTTCGTCAATGGCGAGTGGTTAGAGGATTTTGTGAACAATGACAGTGATATTATTGTAGCCAACCTTTTTGTGCCCTTTTTTTTTAACTTTCTCTCTTTTTTTTAATGTTGCTTAACGACCCCACCAAGAGCTAGGTTATACGGGAGCACGAATGAGCAGGTGGTAATGAAACGATGAAGTGATGATAAGTGAAAGGACGTTTACAAAAACCCATGCCTTATGCGGGACTCGAACCCACGCCCAACGGTGACTTCAGTTACTACCGCTAGCGATAATTGACTGAGCCACCGGGGCGGCCTTCTCTCTTCAACTGATAATAATATTCGTATTAATTCATGTGTAATCTTTTATTCTATGAATATCTCGACAGCAATCTCTTATCTACCTCATATCTATGTTTATCACAGCTCAGTGTCGTTAGGCTCTAGTTTATCAGTCTTCTTGTATCTGATGATATTCTACAGATAAGTAGATGCGTTATCTTCACAGAGTTTTAGTTCGTGTGTAGAAGCAACTGGTGGAAGGTGTTAGTGCGTAATCTAACGGGATTCTGAACACAACTAATGATATTACTAGAGACATGTAGATATAGCTTTTTTTTTCTCTTCGTAGCATTTTGAATTTGAAAAATAGCACTTTGGTGCATCTATTTTTTTGAAACGTTATTCTTTGTAGTGCAACAACGTTTTATAGCGTAACAATAGTATCGTACTGATGAAACCATTACGTAACGTACATTTGCATACAAGAGAAACACATCAATTGATATTTTCAGTAAAATGGTGTGCACCCCCGGGTTATATCCACGCCTCATCTGCCGCCTGCATTTTCAGCTGCTTTTTGGTTTTCGAAATTCCCAACTAATTTCACTCTTTTTACATCTCTATTGATCTAATTTTTGAAAAATTAGCATCTATAATGCCTTTATTCTGAATATAGCGTTTATATCGCTAACACGTTGAAAGATAGCGGAATCAGACTTTTGTAGCGTTTTGTCGCCTTTTCAAAAACATGTTCAAACAACATCAAATGTATTGAAACATGAAGATATACTAGAAAAACATGTATTGAAGCACTTTTAAATTTCATCGCTTTTATAGCAATCGCTATATTTACATGTCTCTAGATATCACCGTCTGAATAACGTAAACGACTTTCTTATCGTCACAAAGTATTAGTTCGTGTGAAGAAGCAACTGGTGGAAGGTGTTAGTGCGTTGTCTAACGGGATTCTGGGCACAACTTATGATATCACCGTCTGAATAACGTAAACGACTTTCCATCGGATGTATATGAGTGAAGTTGTGTATGTATTAACTGGATGCTCTTATGGTGGAAGAAAGCTCATCCCGCCGTTTATTTGTTATTTCCTTCGATAATAACTAATCATATAGGCCCAACATGAAATATTTATAGAAATATTTTTATTATTATTATTATTTATTAGGCCTAGGGTCTACATGTTTCCATTACTTCATTTTGACAATAATAACAGAAAATTAGATTTACTGCTTCAATTTTATACATTTATTGAGGTTGGGCGAACCTAGCTGTTGGTGGGCTCGTTGAGCACCATTATATATATATATATATATATATATATATATATATATATATATATATATATAATATATATATATATATATATATATATATATATATATATATATATATATATATATATATATATATATTTTAGAGAAATTTTGTTTTAAGATATATTTCTCTATAATATATATATATATATATATATATATAAAACCCAGATAACCGATTAGATTGTGCCAGGGGGTGTTTCCACCACTTCTTCTAGGGCAGTCTTATTATCAGCCGGTTCCTGCCAGTCCCGACTTCTTCTTCCTCTTCTTCACTACTATCCTCTGCTTCTTCTCTTCCTGAGACTTCCCTCCACCGTTCTCCATCTTCCCACCATCTCTAATCTACCACTTCCTCCTCGGTTGACTACCCCACACCTTACTCCCTCCTGCCACTTCTCTCTTGGTCTTCCTACTCTTCTCTTAGCTACGTTGTTTTCTGCTATCTCAAACATTGCTCTCGGTATTCTCTCCTTTTCCATTCGTTGCATATGCCCGTACCACCCAAGTCTCTCCCTTTCCATTTTAAATGATAACTTTTCCACTCCCACTTTGTTCCATATATTTCTACTTCTCTTCTTCTCCAACTTTGACACTCATCACCTCACAAAGTTGTAATTTTCGCGCTGTCAAAGTTTATCGATGTCGCGTACTAACGGCGTCGTCTGTGCAGGAGTATAGCGCGCAACGACCTTGACGTGAGCTACATCACGTCGCGCCTGCTCGTCATGCCGTTCCCGGCCGAGGGGCTCGAGTCGGCGTACCGCAGTAACCATGCCGACGACGTGCGCGCCCTGCTGGAGGCTAGGTATCCAGGTGAGCTACGACAACGGTCAAAACCAGACACATTCTAACAGGGACCCGAACCGGAACCTGAAAAAACCCGTATTTTTGGGGAACCGGAACCGGAATCTTTATTATCGATTTTCAAGAACTGGAAGCCCTAAAAATCTTGTTTTTTTTTTGGTTCCATAAGGTTCTCAATACCTGATTCAGACTCATTATTTACTCATTTTGTTTACAACTTTGTGACCCAGTGTGAGGGGAAAGATCTGTCCCTGGCAGATGGACAAACAAAACAAAGTGTCGAAAACCACCAAAAGTGGAACCACTACAAGCAAGGAAAAATCTTATGAAACTATTTAGCAAGTGGAACCGGAACCAGAATCCTTATTCACACTATGGATCCGGAACCTTTTCAAACGTAGAACAGGAACCAGAACCGGAACCTTTATTTGAGAAAACTACGCACCGGAACCCTTATTCACACTATGGAACCGGAGCCAGAACCAGAACCTTTATTTGAGAAAATTACGAACCGGAACCGGAACCTTCGTTAATTTTGGTTCAGGTCCCTGCATTGTAATATAATATAGGCTAGGCTAGCAGAAATGAATGTTGAAAAAAATGCAATAAAAAACACCGGCACATGCAGTGCAGTGGTTAACGCGCTCGCTTCATGTGATCCGAGAGGCGAGGGGCATTTCGATCCCCGCCGCCGACCATCTTTACAGGGGTTTTTCATGGTTTCCCTCTGTAGACTAGGCTAATGTCGGGATGGTTCCTACAATAAGTTGGCCATGGCCGCTTCCTTCCCATTACCCAAGAACCTTCATATCTCATCATCCCATCATCTCATTAATCATCCATCCAACGCCATTAGATCTGCACTATCATAACAGTGCGTCGCTCAACCCCCCCAAAAAAAAACGCACATTCTGCGTTTGCCTAGTTTCAAACACCTCGTCTTGTTTGCAGGCGGCCGCTACTCGATCTACAACGTGTCGGGCCGCTCGTACCCGGTGGGCCGCCTGGGCGCGGGGCGGGTGGTGGACTGCGCGTGGGGCCAGCTGTCGCACGCGCCCACGCTGCACGCACTCTTCAAGGTGTGCGACGACATGCGCAACTACCTCGAGCACGACTCGAGGAACGTCGCCATCGTTCACTGCACGGTGAGCACGACGGACCGTTTATCGAGTCCGATTGTTTGAAATGGTTTTATTTATTAAGTAGGCCGAACTTGTGAGATAACTTTGAGCAACTTTGAATAACGTTCAAATCCCTTGAATAATTAGACGAGCTTTAGCGAGGATTCAATTTGACGTACTGAAAAAAAATTGATGTTCGTTTTTATGGTTTTTTTTTTTCTTCCTATGTAGGCCTATTTTTGTCAGTTCTCCACAGGTTGAACGGCTACAGCTATCAACTCCAAACTTTTTTCATTATGGTTCCTCATCTAACTTAGATCTGTATAGTTTTGTGGCTTAATCGGGTGGTAACTTTTTTTTTTAAATTTTAGAAATTTCATAAAGACCCATTAGAATAACACAACGGAAAAAAGGAAATACTTTTATTTTCCAAATAAATGAAATTTTGCGTGAAGTTAAATTACATTTTGATACACATTTCTGGTAATTTTCAGCTTGATCGGGTCAGACATTTTGAAGAGAAAACATAAATTGTGCTAAATTGGTACCACTCGAATCAGTGTTTACCCATTTTTACCCGTACCATAACTATCCGCTCGTCTAACAACACATATATGGCCTTTTCCTAGTTATTTCTCATATCACTAGCTTCTCCTACAATGTATCATCATCCATCTCTCGTATCGTCCATCACAAATTGATATTCTATTCACCAAAAAAATTGTTTCACATTCTATTTGCATCCACCAACAAACCACCGTGTTCTCGTTGTTCCCCAGGACGGCAAGGCGTCGTCAGCGCTGCTCGTGTGCGCGTTCCTTCTGTTCGTGAACATGTTCTCTCGTGCCGAAGACGCGGCGCAGATGTTTGCCGTGAAGCGCGTTCCGCCGGCTCTCCAGGCGTCGCAGCTGCGCTACCTGTACTACTTCAACAGCGTGCTGCGCGGACCGTCTCACCCGCAGCCACACTCGCGCCCCGTCACTCTCGTCTCCGTCACGCTCGCGCCCGTGAGTACTCTCAACTGCAATCATTGTTTATTTACTAGCTGACTCGGCAAACGTTGTTCTGCCATCCAAGTGATTTGTAGTGAATGTTGGTTGTTAATGTAGAAGGCGGATTAGGCGCTATCTAGCGTGTAGCGCCGCAAATGTTGCCGAGCGCGGCGGACATTGAGTAACGCCGTCAATGTCAGACAGACATACAGACAGACAGACAGACAGATAGACAGACAGACAGACAGAGAGACAGACAGACAGACAGACAGACAGAGAGAGAGAGACAGACAGACAGACAGAGAGAGAGAGAGAGAGAGAGACTAACGCTCGCGTGTGTCCCAGGTTCCGATGTTCACGAAGCTACGAGACGGCTGTCGGCCGTACGTCGAGGTCTACCAGGGGGAGAGAGAGAGAGAGAGAGAGAGAGAGAGAGAGAGAGAGAGAGATGGAGAGAGACTAACGCTCGCGTGTGTCCCAGGTTCCGATGTTCACGAAGCTACGAGACGGCTGTCGGCCGTACGTTGAGGTCTACCAGGGCGAGGACCGGATCATGTCGACCTTGAAGGACTACGAGAGAATGAGGTTGTTCAACATGGCGGAGGGACGGGTAAGAACTGAACACCGTTACCGTCGGCTATTCCAATAGTGTCAACGCAACCCCCGCGTCTCGAAACAAACTATCGCTAGCGGTAGAAACTGAAGTGATTGTTGGGCGTGGGTTTGAGTCCCACATAAGGCGCGGGTTTTTGTATACGTCCTTTCACCTATCATCACTTCATCGTTTCATAATCACCCGCTCATTCGTACCTCCATATAACCTAGCTGTTGGTGGGGTCGTTGAGCAGCTTTGGGACGAAGGAAAAAATGCAGACGATATTTGTCAAAAATGATGATCACTCCAATTTTATAATAATAATTATTGAAAAATCAGTTGTATGTAGTAGTATCACTCAATATTTTTGTCTTCAATTCTTACCTCTTGCGTGTCATTACATACAAATATCACGTAACATATTGTGAATGTTACGAATCATCTCATATATCATTCACCGACGCCAATAGATCGTAGTCATCAGTTCAATACATTATTGGACCCCCTTTTAAAAAAAAAAATTGAATTGTGTGAAACAGAAAGAGAGAACAGCAGCTTGCCGAGGTTCACAAGCAGATAGGACTACTTACGGTGGACAGCCGTTGATAGACATAGAGATCAAAGACACACAAGATTTTCAAGTTACGGATGTTAACTGGGTCACAGTAGAGTCTATAAATAAAGTATTTTGTTTGAAATTGTAGTAAATTCTTGTTCTCAAACATAAATTCACATAAAACAATAAACACTCCTGCCGCTAAATACTCCCGCTACCACGACTACACTCTAGAGCAGCGGTAAACGTCCCCGCGTAACGCCCAAGTCTTGCGTTCCCGTGCAGGTGACGCTGCCGCTGAACGTGAGCGTGGTCGGCGACGTCACGCTGGTGGCCTACCACGCCAGGCACACGCTGGGCGGCGTCATGCAGGGGCGGCCGATGGGGATCAAGATGGCGCAGCTACAGTTCCACACGGGCTTCATCGACGTCGAAGAGACGACGCTACGCTTCGCGAGGTAAGCTGCTGGTTACTGGTCTTTCGTTCACATTATTACTTGTTTTGTTTATTTCGATATTTTTTCGATATCGAATTGATAAAATATTAAATATTCCAATTTGATTATGAATCGTAGTCGTCAAATTGGGAGTGTCCGAGCACTTGAATTTCCGAGTTCTAGTTTTGAGTTCAAATTTAGCTGAACTCTCAAATTTTGAGTTTGATTTTTTCTGGTTTTGTTGTAGGCCTACCTGTATTGTTCTGAATATAAAACGTGATTTTTTTCCGAACTCTCTGGTCCAGAAGTCGCTACTGATCTGCTAATCTTGGCCAAGCATCGGTCAAAAACAAGTTTATTATTTTTGTAATCGGGCGGTGTAGGCTTTACTAAATCTACGGCGTGTTGAAAATGGTCACTCTATAATAATTTGTACTTCACTCAAAACTAATTGAAAACTCAATATTTAATAGGTCCTACTGATTTTTTTTCGAACTCGAAAATTGTGATTTTCTCGTAAACTCGAACTGGAACTCGACTCAAAATTGACTTCTCAAACTTGCTCACATCGACTTATTTCGTTTATTTCCAATTTTTTCATTCGATATTGATCATCGTTTCGATATCAAATGTTGAATTTTCCAATTCGATACCGAATCAACAGTCCGAAATTTTTTATTCATAGCTCATACGTAAAAATAGTATTGGTTATATGGAAGAGCAGAATATTTTAGCCATGCTAAAATCTGAATATCACAATTTTTTTTTCAAAATAAAGACAATTGAATTTGAATTTGAATCGAACGATAACCGTATTCTAACTGTACTTGTCACCCCGCAGGAGCGAGCTGGACGATCCCGGAGAGCCGGAACACTACCCGGAGCGGTTCAACACGATCGTCAACGTGTTCGTGTCGGACGAAGAGCGACCGTTGTCGAGACAACCGCCGTGGACCAATCACGACGCACGCAAGATGACCCCCGACCTCTTGTTCTCGACGCCCATCGAGAAGGAGGAGACCTTCGACACGTTCAGTACGTTCTCTCGTTCTTGTTCTCCCGTTCTTGTCTTGACGGTACTTTGTATTGTGTTGTATTTATTACCAACTTAGGAAATAACAGTGTTTTAGTTTTTTTTTCTAGCCACCCCCGTGGCTAAGTCAATTATTGCTAGCGGTAGTAACTGAAGTCACCGATGGGCGCGGGTTCGAGTCCCGCATAACGGCATAAGACATGGGTTTATGTAAACGTCCTTTCACCTATCATTACTTCATCGTTTCATTCGTATCCTCGTATAACCTTGTTGTTGGTGGGGTCGTTAAGCTCATTCGTACCCCCGTATAACCTAGCTGTTGGTGGGGTCGTTAAGCAACATTAAAAAAAAAAACACACAAGTGCACTAAGCGACTAGGGCCCTTACAAGTACACTAGACATTTGGAACACAGCCTGGGATCGGATTCGATTCGAACAACACGGATTTGCGCACCCCTGATTACAGATTGACAGTATTTTCTAAGATGCACGTTGTAAAGCAGTTTCAGTGCAACGTGTTCTTCTGTCCGCAGTTTGCCAGCCTGTGCCTATGGGGGGCAGTGCGCCCGCTCGGCCCCCGATGAGGCCCCCGCCCCCCGTGCCCCCGCCCCCCTCCGTCTCCAGGGAGTACCGCGACAGCAGCGACTCTGACCAGGAGACCAAGGTAAGACACCGCCGATAACTAACGCTTTCTACGAGCAACTCACTTTAAATTTTGATAATTTAAAATGTTTAAAATGAAATAATTCAACTATTTAAGAGTACACGGGAGTGGATTTAGCGGAATATCAGTTTTTTGGTGATAACTTTGTAACAGTATGAGATATCGAAATTCTGAAGACGAGGAAACACAAATATTTTCAATACTTTCAAGATGGTGTATGTAATAACTATTTACCTCATAGCATGATTGTCAGAAATTCTCGAAATTTTCAAACTTTTTTTCAATTTCAAATTTTTAATATAATATTTCAACTTGGATACATCAATAAATAACCAAATATTTTATACATTTTTGTGGGTGGGTTCCCCTAAAATACCAGTTCTAATTAGACGAGCTTTAGCGAGGATTCAATTTGACATACCCTACTGAAATAATTGGTGTTCGTTTTTTTTTTTTTTTTTTTTTTTGCTCTCCACAGGTCAAACGGCTACAGCTATCAACTTCAAACTTTTTTCAATATGGTTCCTCATCTAACTCAGATCTGTATAGTTTTGTGGCATTATCGGGTGGTCACTTTTTTTTTTATGAATTTTAGAAATTTCTAAAATACCCATTAGAATAACACAGCAGAAAAAAATGAAATATTTTTATTTTCCAAAAAATGAAATTTTGCGTGAAGTTGAATTACATTTTTGATACACATTTCTAGAAATTTTCAGCTTGATTGGGTCAGCCATTTTGAAGAAAAAACATAAAATGTGCTAAATCGGTACCACTCGAAGCAGTTTTTACCCATTTTCACCCATACTATTACTATCCGCTCGTCTAACAACGCATATATGGCGTTTTCCTAGTATATTTATAGATTCAAAATTATTGTTAGGCCTCATTGTTTGCCTGAAGCCCCTCCCCAAATGAGCCATCTGTCAGTGGGCTAGGAATGTCAACAAGTGCATGCATGTGGGCTGGTGACCTTGGCAGTGTTGTGATGGCAGTGCTGGGTGCGGGAGGGGGGAGGGGGGAGGAGCTGTGACTCAGTGAGCTGTCATGCTCCATGCCAGTAGTTGCCCTGTCATGAGGACTGAGTGACCTGTCTAGACTGTAGTGCAAATAGTCAAGTGTTGATTTGTGAAAATGGTTTTTAAAATTGGGGGATTTACCATCTCCCGCAATTATCATTACTTTTACGAAGTAAGTCGAAACAAATTCCTTTGGTACTATTTTTGGTAAATTTGTCATCGGTTCCACCCTTAATTCTCTCATTTTTTCCTGTGAATGGTGTTTTCCAATAGACGAACTTAAATCTGTCGAAAAAAAGGCACCTGACGCCTCAAAGTGTTATCCTAAAATTCAATAAACACTCTTAAAAACTATTTTTGTTAATACAGTAACATCGAAACTTGATACAAATTCATTGTTCCCCTATTGAGCCTACAAATAGTGAAGTTATGATTTGTGAAAATGGTTTTTAAAATTGGGAGATTTACTATCTCCCGCAATTATCATTACTTTTACCTATGACTACCAATAACGTAACGGGATAAGCAACATGGCGTAAGTTATATACTTTCAACATTGGACGTCTTCTAACCATGATGGAAGCAAAAAATGTGACGCGCTGAAGTGTACATTTTTGAGATTCGCAATTTCAAATCAAAACGTACGCATTCAGCTCGTATTTCAATGTAAAGTACATAGTTGAGTACTTGCATTGTTCCTGTTCTTTCTTGTAGATGTCAAGTAATTATCCAGTTATCAATTGGTTATTGTAGCAGTAAGGCTCTTGACTAGGGGTCCAAATGCTTTTACACACGTATTTAAAATTTAGATTGGCTAATTCAAATGAAACGTATTCCAACGTTGCTTAATACAGTTGGGAAGAGCTGGATTCACAGAGTGCATTACACGTATTACTTTTATGAATCAATACCGTATTTACTCGCATATAAGTCGCATGTATACTTAAAATTTTGAGAGCTCAAAACAGGGGTGCGACTAATACGCGGGTGCGACTAATATGCGCGCACAAAATCTCCAAAATTGAAATTCAATGCATCAATTCACCTTTATTCATGTAAAGAAGCATCATTTTCCTCAAACCAATCATCACTTTATAGAGCAACATGACCTCCACTCTCAAGGCTTGGAAGCACACTGAGTCACTGACAAGAATGTTGCAATAGCAGGGACATCAGTAACAGCTGATCATGGGTGGGAGGCCACTAAGGGCAAGAGCACTAGGGCACTAGGCAAGACTGTGCATGAGCGCATTCTTTATGGTGACAAAAAATAATTCCAAATTGAAAGCACAGGGTATTCTAAAGAGGCAATAAAGAAGTCAAATGTGATTTAAATAATATTTCCTCTCTAACAGCAACAGGGAAACATAGAAATGTCAAAAGCACATTCAAAGTACGGTATTTACACGCATAGAAGACGCACTTTTTTTCCATTTTCAAGTCATCAAAAAGTCACATGGGTCTAATAAAAGTAAGTGAGGAAAAAAAGTGTCACATTTTGCGATATATTCACGCGCGCTCGCTGAAAACTGTTTTTCTCTGATGTAAAAACATCGCAAAAACAGTTCCCGTGAAACACTGCCGGTCGTCCAGTGTTAAAGCATAGGGCGAACCCACAATCGTCGTCAGATTTTATGCACGACCGGTCGTCGATATTAAAGCATAGGGCAGACCCCCAATCGTCAATTGTCGGGATATAATATTGTCGTAAATGTGTCAACAAATGACAACAACATACTCATAAAATATCCTTATGCCTTTTTCCTCTATTAGAGGTCAGGAGGTCAGACTCTGGATCATGTTACACTGAATACCAAGACAAACACTTTGACACATCTGTTTATCATCAATCAACCATGCTTGCCTGAAAGTGTGCTATGGGTGATATCCCACGCTATGGGTGATATCCGAGTCTATAAGGGCTACTCTTTCAACACTATGGGATGGATAAAAATGAATCTAAACTTGGAAGATATATTATCGATATTGTTTATTGTCTAAAAGAGTGGATCTGGTGTAGGGTAAAGGGACTGGAACTTTCTTTCCTTATATGCGTGTAAATATGGTAATGTGACACTCTTATATGTCCCTGGCTGTATTGAGGCCCCTCACAATGGTTTCTTACTCTCATATGGGTCTGGAATAGAGTGCTAAACATTTCAATCACCATGTATTTTTCACGTTGCTGGAGACTGCAGGTGCGACTTATACGACCATACAAAGGGTTTTTTCAAAAAATGACTGTCAAAAACAGGGGTGCGACTTATACGCGGGTGCGACTTATATGCGAGTAAATACGGTATATAATACTACCAGTAAATTGAGTATGACGGCATCCCTTTGATTCCCGCATGGTGCGAAAGGAAATGATCAAGTTGCTTATCCCGTTACGTTATTGGTAGTCATAGCTTTTACGAAGTAAGTCGGACCAAATTATTATTTTACTGTGTCACTGAGCGTCGCCAATTGCTGTTTGATTTTCTATTTTTTGATGTTTTCTGAAACATCTTGTTTATTAGAAAAAGAGTTCGAGTCCCGCATAAAGCATGGGTTTTTGTAACGTCCTTTCACCTATCATCACTTCATCGTTTCATTATCATTCGCTCATTCGTACCCCGTATAACCTAGCTGTTGGTGGGGTCGTTAAACAACATGAAAAAAAAAAAAACTAATGGCAGTAGGGACGTGCAAATCTGTGTTTTGTTTTTGATTTCGAACCCAAATTCGAATCACATCATCAAATAAGGTTTGCGAATCCGAAACTTTTTCGAATCTCCGACAAAAAAACTAGTCAAATTTGATTGCATGTAGACCTTTACGTTTCAAACCCGCCCTTGTTAGACGAACTAAAAGATAATTTTCATTCGTTTCTTATTCAATTACGATTTCATCAATCTAGTCCCAGCTATGCATTGATAGAAGCACAGTGCTGTTAGTTTATGATCAGTATGCAATTTATTCATTTTTAATTTATTTATTTATTTATTGTCTCGTATTTATTGATTATACGATGTCGTCATCAACTCATTACGTATCGTATTTTTTAAATAACAAGAAACAAGAAACGTTGGAAAGAATTTATATACGGAACCAATAATTACGTAATAGATTGCATAATAAACGTGCATAATAGATTACATAATACATGGATCGACCTCGGTGATCCAGCCAATTGATAAACAAATGTATGAAATAATGTCAAAACAAATATATTTTAGAATTGTATTATATATTTGATTTTGGGGGAAGATACATTTATAATATTTTGATTATTCTTTGGAGTGGTAATATCGCCCTTGTGGTGGTTCGTTCGAACGATCTCATCTTTCATCCACTGCCTTAATAGGAGAACAATGATTTTGTATCAAGTTTTGATGTTATTAAAAAAAAAAAATTATATATATTTCATCAAAGTGATAGGCCTATGTGTATAAGCTATGGAGGTTTAGGTTAACTGAAGGTTTAGTTTAACTGAAGGTTTAGGTCACTGAAGGTTTAGGTTACTGAAGGTTAGGTTACTGAAGGTTAAGGTCACTGAAGGTTTAGGTTACTGAAGGTTTAGGTTGCTGAAGGTTTAGGTCACTTAAGGTTTAGGTTGCTGAAGGTTTAGGTCACTTAAGGTTTAGGTCACTGAAGGTTTAGGTCACTGAAGGTTTAGGTCACTGAAGGTTTAGGTTACTGAAGGTTTAGGTTGCTGAAGGTTTAGGTTGCTGAAGGTTTAGGTTGCTGAAGGTTTAGGTTGCTGAGGTTTAGGTTGCTGAAGGTTTAGGTTGATGGAGGTTTAGGTTAACTGAAGGTTTAGTTTAACTGAAGGTTTAGGTCACTGAAGGTTTAGGTTACTGAAGGTTTAGGCTTCTAGTAAGGTTTTTACATTGTCCATCTATTTGATATCCAATGCATAAAATAGAAATGTGTCTATCATAACTGGTTTCTCTTTGTTACCATTATTTATTTCATTTTCAATTTACTTTTAATATTTTGATTTACTTCAAAATCTTGACAGAAAGACATTGTTACCCAATCTCATGAATGAATGTTCGAACAGGGCACCACAAGGGCGATCTTACCATTTCGAAGAAAATAATTCATTTTAATGTAATTCATTTAATAAACTAGTACCTAGCTGCCCCGATGGCTAAGTCAATTACCGCTAGCGGTAGTAACTGAAGTCACCGTTGGGCGTGGGTTCAAGTCCCGCATAAGGCACTGGTTTTTGTAAATTTCTTTCGCCTATCATCACCTCATCGTTTCATTGTCTCATGCTCATTTGTACCCCCGTATAATCTTGCTATTGGTGGGGTCGTTGAGCAGCATTGAAAAAAATATATATTACCATTCATTCGTAATATAAGCCTACTTTTATTTATTTTCAAAAATCATATTTTTCAACAAAATTATTGCGTATGAATATGATTCTTCGTTGTTGTTTTTTCTACTCATTATATAACCCAACTCGTTATCTCTTCTAATTTGCATCTCTTCCGCCTGCCACGTAACGAGCTATTTCACTAACTACCGACTACACGATTATCTCAATTTATGTATCTGATAAGAGCAACGTGTTATCTTCGTCACTGACGTATAGGCAACTCTTTGTTTGTTGACAAGTGACTGTCTGGCTCAGTCAACTGAGTCACTGCTTTAGAAACCGAGGTCAAGCTAGGCTTGGGTTGGGCTTCTTCTAAGGCAGTCTTCTTATCAGTTGGTTCCTGCCAGTTCCGACTTCTTCCTCTTCTTCACTACTACTATCCTCTGCTTCTTCTATTCCTACGAGTTCCCTCCACCGTTCTCTATCTTCCCACCTTCTCTCATCTTTTTGAAGAAACAACATAAAATGTGCTAAATTAGTACCACTCAAAGCAGTTTTTACCCATTTTTACCCATACTATTACCATCCACTCGTCTTACAACGCATAGGCCCTATATGACGTTTTCCTAGTTCCATAGTAACTTTCTCACTGATTGGTAGAAACCGTCAGCTTTGTTTACTCTGGTCTCCACTTCCCTTTGCATCCTTCGCCAGGATGCTTTCCAGGTATTACCGATATAAATAAATAAGGCCGCCCCGGTGGCTAAGTCAATTATCGCTAGCGGTAGTAACTGAAGTCACCGTTGGGCGTGGGTTCGAGTCCCGCATAAGGCATGGGTTTTTGTAACGTCCTTTCACCTATCATCACTTCATCCTTTCATTATCACCCGCTCATTCGTACCCCCGTATAACCTAGCTGTTGGTGGAGTCGTTAAGCAACATTAAAATAAATAAAATAAGAAGAAAATAAATAAGTTGTATACCCGCACATGTAGCGCAGTGGTTAACGCGCTCGCTTCATGTGATCCGGGAGACGAGGGATTTTTGGACCCAGTTCGATCCCCGCCGCCGACCATCTTCACAGGGGCTTTTCATGGTTTCCCTCTGTAGTCTAGGCTAATGCCGGGATGGCTCCTACAATAAGTCGGCCATGACCGCTTCCTTCCCATCATCCCATCATCTCATTAATCATCCATCCGACGCCAATAAATCTACGCTATCATTACAGTGCGTTGTTAAGGTTAAACCCAATATTTATATAAGAATAAATTGTAATTATTTCCGCAGCCTCCCAACGTAGCATCGTTCCCCCCGAAGCGCGTCGACGACCCGTCGGACGCCCTCCCCCCCCCTCCCCCGTCCCGAGCCCGAGGCCGACTTGTTGAACATGGGCTTCGGGGACTTCTCGTCGGTCGACCGCGGCAACGAGCCGGACTTGTTTGCCGGCCGAGCCAGCGCGACCAGCAACGTGGACCTGCTCGGAGGATTCTCGGCACCGCCCGCGTTCGAGAACAAGAAGGGACAGTCGAGCAGTAACCTGTTCGACCCGTTCGGAGGGGACGAAGTTTCGCAGGTTAGGAGATACTGGAGATGATGCTTGGATCATTTTTATGCATTGTTGAATATTAGTATTCATCTATTTTATTTAGAGCAGATTGTACCAACTGATGATTAAATATTAATTAGTTAATCATTACTTAAGGTACAAAAATAACATAGGTAACCAAGGGTGATAACAAGTTATTTTGCTAAATTTTGCTTAATTCACTAATCATCACTTGGTACAACCGGCTCTTAGACTACGTTATACACGAAATAAATATGTGTTTAATTGAGCAAATTATCAATTAAGAGTCCATGGGAGTCGATTTAGCCGAATATCAGTATTTTTATGATAACTTTTGAACAGTGAAAGATATTGTAATTCTGAAAACGAGGAAACACAGATATTTTCAATACCTTCAGGATGGTGTAAGTAATAACTATCTATCTCAAATCGCCCAATTGTCAGGCATATACGCATAAAAATACATAATTTGAAATCGCATACGCCTGACAATTAGGCATTATGAGATAAATAGTTATCATTACACCATCTTGAAGGTATTGAAAATATCTGTGTTTCCTCGTTTTCAGAATTTCGATATCTCATACCATTCAAAAGTTATCACCAAAACCTGATATTCCGCTAAATCGACTCCCGAGGACTCTTAAGGTACTAATGTAGCATTGGTAACCAAGGGTAATAAGAAGTTGACCCGCTAATTATAGCCTAATCATCAGATTGTATACAGTGAAACCTCTATCCATAGTTTTTCAAGGGACCAGGTAAATAAAACCATCCAGGAAAACGATCCAACCAGGAAAATCCAACTGTTTTTTTTTTTATTATTATTATTTTTTTCTTGATAGAGAACATTTTTTTTCTTTTCATCACTAATATCTCTAATTACCTTGATGTTTTCTTGTGTGCGTACAGAGTTTCG
Organism: Brachyptera putata; assembly: GCA_907164805.1. Classification (NCBI taxonomy): domain Eukaryota; kingdom Metazoa; phylum Arthropoda; class Insecta; order Plecoptera; family Taeniopterygidae; genus Brachyptera; species Brachyptera putata. The sequence goes on from OU015474.1 coordinate 1,777,848, forward strand.
GTAGCGTCGGCCCGTTGTTGGCGCCCGTTAGCCCGTCGATACCTCGGAACGCGAGCACCCCGAACCTGGACACTCGGCCCAAGGACCCGTTCGCAGACATAGGTAATAACGTCCATCGATTAACTAATTTCCCATTTCACGTTCGTGAACGCGTATATGCGTCCACTACATTGACATACAGTCGACACACTGAGAGAATAGGATTTCTACCGTGGCGCATCCTGGTATCACTTTGGTGCACTGAATAATTTCCAACATGACAACACTAAAATCAGCTTAGTATGTTACACACTAATAGCGGCTATTTTTTAAATCCAATAGATATTGCGTTTTATTGAATTCTTTTAGGTCAACTTGACAAAACAAAATTTATGAATTCAAATCACAGGTAATCTTGTTGCATGAAAAAACATTATTTTTAGCGGATTCGCATAGAAACATTGCTTGTTCACGAGCCTGTATGGTTTACAGAACCACCAACCATGTTACAAAAAAAAGATGAAATACACATAAAACATACCCGTATTTCCTCTGTTCCTTTCGCTCAAGTGCACAAGATACATTTTTATATTTCAAATACAGTGAAAGCTCTATGCATCGTTCCCGGATCGATCGTTTTCCTGCTTGTATCATTCATTTTTTATCACCCCACTCCTGTTTAATCAATGATAAATTTTCCTGGATGGATCGTTTTCCTGCATGGATGGTTTTATTTTCCTGGTCCCTTGAAAACGATGGATAGAGGTTTCACTGTATATTCATTTTTAATCATTATAATGATTAAAAACAACCAATAACGAGTGTGAGTGTATTCGTGAAATATCTCATTTATCTATATCGATCAAGTTTTCTCGTGGTGGCCACACGAATCCTATTCTCTCAGTGTGTCGACTGCAACGTTTGTTCATGTGTCGTAGGCGTTCTTGGCTCGAGCCTGAACGTGGGTTGGGCGGGCGGGTCCAAGCCCACGTCGCCGCTGAACGGCACCCCGCGTGCCGGCAGCCCCACCAGCCTGGGCTCCCCCCAACACCGCACCACCCCCCTCCACCAGGCTCGCAGCCCCGCCTCCGCAGCCGCCGACTACAGCCGGACACACTTCGCCGAGCCCAAGCAGGACCCGCTGGGTGAGTCATGTGACATACGACCTTGAGGCTGGCGTACCGACGGATAGAGCAGGGTTTCCAGTTCCGATTTTTTCTTGTCGTACGACACGATTTTTCCAACGAAATCACAAGCCAGTATTCACGTAAGAACATGGCGGTTCACGACACCGTTTCGGTGTCGTGATTATTGACTAAACTCCAGTTTTTGTCGTCCAAAATAGTTGATCATTTTTTTATTCGATAGTTAGATGAGCGTAGCGAAGATTTTCACTGAACTCTTACGGAACTTTGTCTGTGCGTTTTTTTTTTTTTTTTTTTTTGGAAACACTGCACAGGTCGCAGGGTTTGACCGATCGACATGAAACTTTTTTTTTATATGCAAACTTATCCAACTTAGAACTGTATAGTTTTGAGATCTAATCGGTTGGACCATTTTTGAGAAACATCATTTAGAAGTTTCTAAAAACCACATAAGATTTGGCTGAGCGGAAAAAATTGAAAAATTAAATCTCTTCAATATGATTCAAATATTCCACAAATGTGAACACAAGTATAATATACATGAATAAAATTTGGTTTGATATTCGGACCAGCCGTTTTGGAGAAAATAATATAATAAATGTATTTTATTCATCGGAAAGATAGAAATATTAGTTGAAAAATGTTGCATTGTCGAAGTCACGGCTTTCTAGATTCATTGACATCGGATCAAGTTCATTTCAACTGATCAAGGTTTGTAGAGTTTTCGATTATACTTTATATAGACATCTCGCTCGTCGTACAACGCACATCCTGCGTTTGCCTAGTAGAAATCATATCGATGACAACCCTACGTATAATAGCTCTAGTTTACCGGGTCTGTTGGTAACTGGCCGCTATGTAGTTTGTCTCCGTGTTGTAGCGGGCACGCCTCGAGGCGTCGGGGACGTGTTCGGAGACCTGCTGGGCAGCCAGGGGTACGACTTCGCCTCGGTCAAGAAGGACGCGACGCCGCGCACCATCAACCAGATGCGCAAGGTCGAGCTGGCCAAGGATATGGACCCGGAGAAACTCAAGGTAAGCTGCTGGCAGCAGGGAGTACCACAGTACAGTGAAATGTCTATCCATCGTTCTTCAAGGGATCAGGAAAATAAAACCATCCATGCAGGAGAACGATCCATCCAGGAAAATTTAACATTGATTATATGGGAGTGGGGTGGGATAAAATGAATGATACAAGCAGGAAAACGATGGATCCGACGATGCACAGAGTTTCGACTTGAGGAAAATATTGCATAGTAGATTGATTGAATATATTTCATGTTTTAACAACGTTGCGGGTTTTATTTAACAAAAATGCATATGTCATGCATGTCAGTATAATAATTGATCAAAATTGTGCTCAAATCTTGCTTGTATGTTAGTTGACGTTGGTTACACTTCAACCTGTAGTTGAAACCGAAATGAAGAAGGACCAGGAAACATCGATATGTCCGATTGTCTGAGGATGAAACTCATCCTTACCAACTCATCGCCCAAATTGTCCGATTGTCCGCCAAACATTGCACAAATCGTCCAATTATCCTGATGATGAATTTTATCCTTTCAATTCATCACCCAAACCGCCCTAATCGTCCGATTATCCGCCAAACATCGCCCAAATCGTCCTATCACCCTGAGGATGCTTACCAATTCATCGCCCAAATTCACGAGCAAATCTCGGCTCACACTACCCTAGTAGAATATAGCGAAACCTCTATCCATCGTTTTTCAAGGGACAAGGAAAATAAAACCATCCATGCAGGAATTCGATCCATCCAGGAAATTTGTACATTGATTATATGGGAGTGGGGTGGGATAATATGAATGATACAAGCAGGAAAACGGTGGATCCGGGAACGATGCATAGAGGTTTCACTGTAGTGAATATTGTGATCGTAACGCTGACCGCTGCTTGTTGCTCCGACCAGGTGATGGAGTGGACCGAGGGGAAGACTCACAACATCCGGGCTCTCCTGTGCTCCGTGCACACAGTCCTGTGGGACGGAGCCAAGTGGACCAAGGTTGACATGCACCAGCTGGTCACCCCTGGCGACGTCAAGAAGACATACCGCCGCGCGTGTCTGGCCGTTCACCCCGACAAGGTAGGCCCCCCTCGTGGCACGACGTTAATCAATAGACGTATGCGCGTTGCGTGTTTTCAGTTTTTGTGGTGTTTAGAGTTTGGGTCGTAGCAAATTTGAATCGTAATTCTGGAGATCATGTACAAAATGACTATAGATTTTTGTGTTCTCGAAATTTAACTTCATTTAAATTATTGAATTTATTCGATGAGCGTTAGCGAAGAGTTTCCGTCCCACACTTACGGAGCTTTGTCTGTGTGTAACCAAACCAAGGTCCATATACCAACAGACAGCCGTGGTTTTTAAACCTTTGAAGTGATCCATGGCCTGTATATTATGTACATTGAGCTGACCAAGTGTTCTTAATTCTTCATTTCCATACTTCTAAGATCATCTCACAACGCATATAAGGCGTTTTCCTAGTTTAAACATAGGAAATATTTGTACTAGCGGGAACATTCTCATGTGCCCTAGCCGTAACATTCCCATGCGCCCTAGCGGGAACATTCCCATGCGCCCTAGCGGGAACATTCCCATGCGCCTCAGCGGGAACATTCCCATGCGCAGCAGCGGGAACATTCCCATGCGCAGCAGCGGGAACATTCCCATGCGCAGCAGCGGGAACATTCTCATGCACACTAGTGGGGACATTCTCATGTGCACTAGCGGGGACATTCCCATGTGCCTTAGCGGGAACACTCCCATGCGCACTAGCGGGAACATTCTCATGCGCCCTAGCTGGGACATTCCCATGCGCCCTAGCTGGAACATTATCATGCGCACTAGCGGGAACATTCCCATGCGCACCAGCGGGAACATTCCCATGCGCCCATCACTAATTGTGTATCATCACTCCCAGTAAACAACAAAGACTATTAATGGGTAATTATTGTTCTCGCAGCAAATGGGAACGGTGAACGAGAACATAGCCAAGATGTTGTTCATGGAACTCAACAACGCGTGGACGGAGTTCGAGAACGACGCGAGCCAGCAGCAGATGTTTGCCGCCAACTAACGCGTCGCGTCACGTTGAGTAGTAACGCGTCGAGTCGCGTACGGAGCGGTGTGAACGTGGCTCACACTTCCAGTCAGTATAGCCAACATGATAGGAACAATTAGATTATTAAAATAGGTGCGTAATTGTTCGCATTCTATCTATGTATTAGGCCTAATAGAAGATTTTCGGTAAGAGCGGGAATCGATTTGGCGGAATATCAGTTTTTTGGTGATGACTTTTGAACGGTATGAGATATCAAAACTCTAATACAATAGAAACAAAGATATTTTTAATACCTTCAAGATGGTATAAGTAAAAACTATGTAAGTATAATTTCGACAAGTATACATCTAAAAATAACATTATTTCAGCTGTATGCCGAAGAGATTTTCTTCAAACGTTTCTCAAAGAGATCTATGTTTCTCTTTTATCAGAATTTTGATATCTCGTTCTGTTAAAAACTATCACCAAAATAAAATATTCTCTTAATCGACTCCCGTGCACTTTGAAACCATAATTACTTCGAGAGAATGATTTTGTTTTTAAAATGATTGTTCAATTCTTTCATTTTTAAAGAAGATTTTAAATCTAAAAACCTTGGCAACCTGACATTCGGACCATCGTTGTCTGGTTGTCGGGAGGATTCTTTCCAAGTGGATATTTTCAACGAATTAAAAATCGAAATAATTTTGTTTTCCGATGTATTTTGTTCTCGCGTCATTCACGTTAATGACTCCGACGTGTTCGTAATCACCGACGTGTTCGTCACTCGGTAACATACGCGTTCGTACGTCCGGAAGTCTGAGCCATCGTACGTACCGCCACGTACATCCCTGTACGCCAAACGTACGTTTGTTCATTTGTAAATAAAGTGTAAACTAGATGTATGTCGACGTTGTTTACCAATATTTGGGCTTATTTATTTATTGTCGTCTGTCGATTTGTTGGCCGCCGATCGTCTCGGCTTCACGTCGACTCGGTGGCTGTTATCAGTGCGTCGTGCAGATGGACAGCAGGTTATAGCCGTGGGAAAAAGGGAGGTACGAAATTTGATATTCTTCGACGGCTAGAGTTATCTACGTGGGATGAGTTACCTACTGTAACTGACTGTCAAATATTGTTATCGCCATGTTTACCATTGTTGTTTGTTTCCACTAACGCTCAGAATAAGGTTATCTGGAGCTTGCAATACGTAAAATGAGTATTGGGAAATGTAATTACGAAAGGTTTTCTTTTAATTAACTATGTTGTCGGTCTCATTTATGTAATTAATTAAATTGTTGAATTTTTGGTAGTTATATTTATTTGGTAATACTACATTTCAATTACTTTTAAAAATCACAATTAATAATTGAATAAATAAATAGGCCTAAATAAAAATAAAATTAAATAGACCTTCTTATGAATATGAAGGTTTGTGGGAGGAATTGAAATGTAGTGTTACCAAATGAATATAACTACATATTTGAAAAGTAACGTTGAATAATTTTGAAGCGTCGAGAAATGGTGACTTTGGAGGGATATTCGCGTAGTAGGCCCTAGTCGCTAGTGGCGACAGCTCTCGTTCGGTAATTTATGTTTCTCGTTGGGAAACTGACATCAAGTCGGACATGGGTTCAAGTCCCGGATGAGGCATGAGTTTTTGTAGATATACATCTCCGATACTTCAAATAACCTAGCCGTTGGTGGCGTCGTTGAACAGATGATGTTTCGTGACCGTTGAGTTATCATGGACGTAGCGATCTTATAAATTAACCAAATATAATTCACATGCGCACGTTCTTCTTTCCGGCCTTTTTCCCTACGGCATAACGTTCGAGTGTTCGGAAACGAGTTCTATTTATTTCTAGACTGAATAGTGTCAAATGTCTTACTAAAAACTCCGTGGGAAAGCTTTCGAAGAGTTCGCGGTCAGTATCTAGACAAACATATACAGACGTCTTGATGTATCAAATATCGTCTCCGAACTTCGGTTTCTGAAATTTCATTTCCGTTTATAGGATTGATTCGTTACCCGGTACCAACCGTAGAAGACAAAATAGTCGATTAAAAGACTATTCTAGAATATAGACAAATACGTAGATATCGTTGAAGTCTTGTTCCTTATTGACTTTGTTGACAAATGGAACGACAAAGACTCGGTTCGACTACATTTACGTCGAGCGACTGATTAAGTCGTCGATCGTACCGGTTAGTTGACGTTTACGTGTTTAATGTTTACTTCGAATTATATGCAATAACACCAATGTTGGATTATTAGATTTAGTTTGTGTTCGGTTTACGGATATGTAGATTTAACGTTTAATCGCGATAAAATAAATCTTCAATATCGAGTAAATTGTTCCTGGTTTTAGTTAGCTTTGTTGAGAAGATAACTATATCTAGTTTTCTATGATATTTTGGACGCAGTTTCCATCGCGTATATTAGAAACGAGAAATATTTGTTTTATAGTGAACTATCACGGTTAGAAAATCAGAATTGTTTTAGTTTAGTTCAGATGAAAGTTTTAGATCGCTTGGAAGTCGATTTATTGAAATATCAGTTTTCGGATTATAACTTTGGATCGGTATGCGATATCAAAATTCTACACGAAAATAGATCTGGCAATGCTGTCAAAATGGTGTACGTAAGATTTATTCACGTTATCACATAATTTTCACAGACCTGTAGATGGCTGGAAAAAAATAATTGGCTGTATTCCTGTGAACGGGTTGAATTGCAAGGTTAATAATTTTACTTCACATAATTCTGAAGGTACCGGTATTGAAAAAAATCTGTGTTTCTATTGCATTACAATTTTGATATCTTATCCCGTTCCAAAGTTATCACCGAAAAACATATCTTTGTAATTCGATACCAATGCACTCTTGAATTTTTGTTAGGCCTAATTGTTTAAAATTCAGGCCCAATAAATATTCCTTATTAAACTGATATTTTTTTAATCGTTGGTAAATTATAACCGTTAAACTTATATCGCTCATCTAACTCCTACGATTCGTTAGTCAAATTATTCAGCAACGACTTATTAGCTAGGTAATAAAAGTTCTGCTATGTAATAAAACTGTCCATGAAAATCTTAGTCAGCATTTTTATAATATTAGTTATTATCGAAATAATTGTAATAATCGTACTATTGCCATCTGTACTATAATAATGGGTGTTGGCCAACCTTATATAAGCTAGAAAGATACCCCAAATAACTTGGCTATTGTTGGGGTTGTTGAAACAAAAGAGAGTTTATATAGGCTTCTTGAAAAATGATGTCACTCATTGTTGCCTGATATCATCAAGAAGGCTATGTGTTCTAATTTTAAATAATAAAGATGGTCTTCTTTAATAATGATGTCACTCATTGTTGCTTGATATCATCAAGAAGGCTATGTGTTCTAATTTTAAATAATAAAGATGGTAGTTTTAATGATTTTCCTTCCCTTTACTTGAGCTGGAAGAAAGCATAATATTCAGAATTCTTGATCAATCATTATCGTTCGTATTCAATGTGAATTTGTGTTTTCATGATCGGTTATCCAAAAGAAATGTTCTAATTGAATTGGAGCATGCAGGGGTACAACATTGTAACATTAAAAGTTACTGGATCACCATTGTAGAACGGTAATACTAGCTATATATCAGGTTGGTAAATACTCGTTACTTCCTGTACAATTCATTTTACCATATCTCAGTGTGCGTCGTACCCGTTTGTATATTTTTATTTTTTTATATTTGTGTTTTTATTTGTTATTGTGATCATCCGGAACATAGATAAGATAGTATATACAACTGGCATTTTACCCTACTTATATTTATTTAGATCTTTTTAAAATTCATTTTTATTTTTATTTGATTATCAGTATATAATATTATATAGGTTTATTTTTGTAATTATTTAATCTACAAATAAATCCTATTTTTCATGTTGCTCCTACTTATTTGTTAAGTGAACCGTCATATCATAAAGTATATTGTTGCGCTAGCTTTTTATTGGTATTATGTAAATAAATAATATAAAATAGAATAAAGTTAATATTTATCTGTAATCATAACTTCGATCTTAAGTGTCGCTCCTTTTTTTTTTACTGGAATAGTTTTTAGCGATGTATGCTATTATATAACGAAACATTCCATGTAAATACGAGCTGTTACGTATAAATACGTCTAATTATGCTTTCGAACCAATCCGTCGTTTATAACCCCACTTACTGAATTATGTGTAGCCTACTTTGTCGGACTTTGAAAAGGGGAATACCGCAGTACGATTCTGGCTCGGAAACGTAGAATTTCGTGATTATATCCAGGAAAGAAGGTCAAGGTGCCAACCTAATGAATAACTTACATGGCAACTCGACCTCTGTGTTGTAGGGTCTACACTACTTCAATATTGGTACACCTGTATTTCATTGAAATTCAACCAATCCCAGATCAGTCGGAGAGTCAGGGATACCAATTGACTGGAATCAAATATTCTACGTAATCTTGGAACTATAGTCACTGTGACTATTCACTTATGTATCTCAAAAGAGATGAGATTTTAGTATTGCATTAACGTACATTGGCAACTCTACATTCTCTATCTCTTCCTAATCTGGTTCCTTGTTCTTTCCTGAATATGAGTTTAAAATGGTTGCCACAAATAAAATGGCCGCTCGTTATTTCTAATTATTATCATTGAATTACTGGAGAATCATTTAAGAATAACCCCCCAAATAACCTAGCTGTTGGTGGGGTCGTTACTCGAACAATAATACATTAAAGAACGAGCTAGATCTACTTATTATTTTTTCTTTGAAATTATAACCCTACTTTATGTCAACGTTTCGTTCTCGTAAATGGTAGTGTTTCTTTCTCGAATAATTTTTGTTTCAAAGTTACAAGTATCCGAGTCTTTTTTGTGCGGTCCGTTTTTCAAAGTGGGACAAAATATAAATATAGGATAAACAGGTCAAATTGTAGAGTGCAAGTTTTGAGTAGATGTTTCGCAATGAAAATATCTAGCGGACTATATATATATATATAAATATTGCATAATGAAAACCGGTAATGTATAATATTTCACCTTTATCTGAGAGTTATGTAATGTAATAATATTATGTAGTTGGTTTTTATAATGCGTCGAATGCTTTTATGTAGCTAGATAGAGAGAGGTTTATTTCCTCTTATTCTGTGAAACTAAACATATTTACCGTTTGAGATATTTCTCGTGTATCAAGTTGGTAGCATGAAATAATAAATGTTGAAGCCAATTGAGGGAAATATCAGTCTTTTAGTAATTGCTTTGGAACGATGTGAGATATCTGTGGTAAACAGCAACGATCTCTTTGATATCTTCAAGACTATATACCAAGGGTGGATTGCAAGAACGAAGTTTAAACCCCGGTCTACTTTAGACGCCGTCTAAGTACAAAATAGCATTGAAGAGGCAATGCTATTTTGTACTTAGACGGCGTCTAAAGTAGACCGTGGCTAAACTTCGTTCTTGCAATCCACCCCAAGAACTTCTATATAATTGAAATACATAATTTTTCAATTGTTTACCTTAAAAAAATGTCGTGATCCAACGTTGAACATTTCAACGCATAACATTTTAAACATATTGAAAAGATCTTTGTATCTGCCGCAGTTAAATGTTGATAGGGCCTACAGTTAAAAAGTCATCACCAAAATGCTGGTATTTCCCTAAAGCAACTACCGTGCGCACTTAATTATATACTCTTTCATTACCTTCATTAAATAATGCTTCGAATGATACATTAAAATATATAATGTATAAAATAAACTTGGAACACTGACAGTTATTTTCTCCTTACAAAAGTCAGTATCGTATTTTTATCCCAACCGTTGGATATTCCTAGAAAGGTGCTTATTAAATATTTAACACATCATTATCGAGTATTTTTATGTATCATTTCACGATTATTTATGTAAAATACATTGCGTATCTACTAGCTACATAAAAGTTTCCGCAATGCTGTAATAAAATGAATTGTAAAAATATAAATGCCAAGGTATATATTATATAGGTAGGTGTAGAGAAAAAAACAGCCTATTAATCTGTAATAATATTTCTAAGTATTCAGTCTATATATACATATAATACCTCTATTTAGTAATCTTTATGTCGTAAATATAGCCACTGATTCACTTGTATATGTATATATATATAAATGGTACAGGTTTGCATTTGACTAGACTGTAGCCTACTTGCATATAGGAGAAAGGTATAGAAAAAGAAAGAAAGAGAGAGAGAGAGAGAGAGCATAAGTCTGCGTCAATTATTTTTTAGTAGAGATCACCGTAGTAACTGCGGTTCTTGTCTGGCATGGGTTCGAATCCCGCATAAGACTATTGTTTTTTTGTGAACATCATTTGTATATCATCCACTCATTCGTATCCCCAAATAACCTAGCTGACAATAATCTTCATCACCCTAATAATTTGTTCCTAAATGGCAGTCTAATTTATAAGTATAAATCTAGAAAATGCAGGTAGTTTGTATATGCTTGAATTCTGGTACAGTGAAACCTCTATCCTTGAGTTTGTATCAATGCCTCTAAGCATCGTTCCCGGATCCATCGTTTTCCTGCTTGTATCATTCATTTTTCCTCACCCCACTACTACTACTACTACTACTACTACTACTGCTACCCACTACTAAATCTTAAATTTTCATGGAAGTATGGTTTTCCTGCGGAGATGGTTTATTTTCCCGGTCCCTTGAGAAACGATGGATAGAGGTGTAGACCAAACGTTGAACTATCCTACGATTTTCGGTTTGACAAATAAGTGTTTGGTCTTACGATGCGACGTTACTCGTTGAACTCGACAGACACTTCTTCTCTCTCTCTCTCTATCGACCCGTTTTCGTTTTGACGCAAACGGCTAGCAGCGTGTTTCAGTGGCATTGAAATGTATCGGAACCTTTGGAGTCTTGATTGACGAGAATGATTGAAAGTTTGTACGATAGTGTTTTAAAACGTTGAGATTTTCTATTTGTGTTTTAGAAAGCGGCGTTTTAAATGTTGTCGACTTGGTAACCTGACGGAACGTTGATGTGTGTGTCGACAGTCTTTCTTGACGTTACTTCCCAAGGTTTCGTAGCGTATCGTAATAATTATTTAGATGTACGTTGATTAGCGTTAAGAATCCTATATGATGTGAAATACTCGATTGTTGATTGATCGTTATATAACGGCTTTGAAAGCTTAATAAAAGAATATTATTGAATTATTTCAATTGAGTATTTATTCATACCGTGCTTTCTCGTAATATTGTTTTATTTTTCAGATGAGCGATAGCGAAAACCTCCATCCTACTCTTACGATCCTTATTCCGTTTTGGTTTTTGGTCACACTGCATAGGTTGTATGGTATGACTTATCAACATGAGACATCTTATGGTCACGCAGACTATCGGGCTTGGAAAACGTACCGTTTTTGAGCTAAGGTGGGTTTGATGGAAAAATGTTTTCATGGTTTCTCTGTACCCTCAGCCAATGTGTGGATGATTCCAACGAAATAAGGCATGACTGCTTCCTTCCCATTACTTAAGAAACTATCAATCTCATGAAGCAGTCATCTGACGCTAATAGATCTTAGTTATCACTTCAATTCATCATTAAACCCAATGTTAATAAATACAAAAAGTATTTTGAGAAACCATCAATGAAGTCGCTAATAATTTTATTGTTAAAGAGTTGGATTAACTCCATGTCCTCTTGTTTAAATAATATTTGAACCATCAGAAATTTATCTACATTTTGAATTAAATTGAAATATTCTGTATTGACGAGAAATTTCATTCAGTAAAATCATATATTGTGTATTTTTTATGCAAGTTACAAAAAAAACTCCCTCCAAGATTTGAGCTCAGTAGGCTTAGTGCTGTTTCTAGTTTTTACCGCTTGAGCGCCACATAACGCCATGAAATGTCACTCGTTGTGACGTCACGATAAGTATTGGTGTTGACGTGTAACACCGATAATAAAGTGTTTTTATTAGTTTTAATTTCTTCACATTGTCCATTAAGAAACGAATAATATAATACATAATAACGGTGTAATACATATACCATGGCGTTCAAACGGGATAAGAAAGAAGAAGAGGAAGGTAAGAAAATCACTGAAAAATAGGGTTAGGGTGAGAGTTTGTCTAGGGCCTAGCCTTTGACGGCGCCCACTGTCACAACCCTGCCAATCTTTAATTTTAGTAGTCCTCCTATGTACTTGATTGTCCTACCCTTTTGAACTGTAGACCCAGAGGTAATCTGGGTATATATGTCTAACCGGTAACTAATCTACTTTAGGATTAGGTCAGGTGATGGTGGTTTGAACCTGTAAAATTGGTCTCGTCCATTTGACACGAATGTTAACGTAGGGCTATGGCTAGGCTTACCTAACCCTACAGACTCAGTGCCTTAGAAAGGCCTAGGCCATTGAGTTTATATAAGCCTAGGCCTAACCTAACCATCCGTAAAATAATATGAGTTATACCGATTTAATCTATTCACTGTCGGGTGGGTTGAACACTTTAACTAGGCCTATATAAATGATAAAGAACGTCCGATTCTTCTCGTTGTTATGAGCCTTTTCTTGCTTGGCCATTTCTTCAGTCTCGTTTTCAAAGCTGATTAATAGGCATCACGAGCTGTTGATAGCCTAGATTATTGTTGAGTTGCGTTGTATTCACGTATGTTATCTTCCAGGTGGAGGAAATCCATTCCAAAACATCGAGAAGACAACCGTTCTTCAAGAAGCTCGTACTTTCAACGAGACTCCTGTCAATCCAAGGAAATGCACTCACATTCTCACGAAGATCCTGTATCTCATCAATCAGGCAAGTACTTCAAATCTAATAACCAAACTTTAGCTATCAACTTTATAGCTGCGTTTCAGTACTTGAGGACCGTATGATGGATTGTGAATAGTTTTATTTACACACTTGGAGACAGATAACAGTTGAATCAAGTTCAAATGATGAGTGTAATAATGATAATGATGAATAGAAAATTTAATCATGCAATATTATTTAGTGAGTTAATGATTAAATAGTTGAATAAATGTGAATGTTGAAGAAAAAATATATATTTGGCACATTTAATTGAAACGTATATAGCAGTATTATAGGCCTAAGATAAATAATAATTAATAATTGATATATTAATTATTAATAATAACTTGATAATTTCTTTATTTCCACCACTTGTTACAGCATTTTAATGAAATATATAGGCCTACAGATGAATGTTAGGGCCTATAGGCCTAGATAGACGAAGAGAATTCTTGTAGGGTATAGTACAATTTAATTGTAGGCCTAATCTTGTTTCTATAACTCAGTTGAAGCCTTTCACTGTACATAATATACAGTACCAGTACTTCTATGTAGATTTACTTCTAACTAACAATATTCCTAAAAAAAATCACATTTAATTATTTTCCTTCCAGGGTGAGGTACTGGGAGCGACCGAAGCCACCGAAGCGTTCTTCGCCATGACGAAGCTGTTCCAGTCTCGTGACGTGATCTTACGTCGGATGGTTTATCTCGGCATCAAGGAGCTGTCTACGATCGCCGAGGACGTTATCATCGTCACGTCCAGCCTGACCAAGGACATGACCGGCAAGGAGGACTTGTACCGAGCCGCGGCCATCCGAGCTCTGTGCAGCATTACGGACGTGAGTACCAGCGACGGGTTTATTTATTCAGTTATTCTTTATTTTGGTCAATATCATTGAAAATCAATATAATTGGTCATGTATTCGTACAATATGTTGGTTAATATCGCTGGCATGCACCATCATGTACATCATTTACACCATGTAGCCTACACACAATTTGTTACTAGATATATAGGTACTCGTTGCTATAAAATAGGTGTAATGTGAATAGTTTATAGGTTTCAATGCGTATTTATTCATAAGTTAATTGTAATAGTTACTATAGGTTCTGTGATATTAGTTCTAAGTTACTGTTATATACTTCTAGTCATGTTAACGAGAGGTTCCGGCCTTTTACACCGGATCCTGTGTTTTACTATGTCGTGTTTTTTGTAACTAGATATAAGCGTGTCCATATAATAGATCAGCGCAAAATAACCCCGTAGTTGACGCGCCGTTAAAACCTATTATTATTATTATTATTATTATTATTAGTGGTATGCATCACAGGTCAATAACATCGTGATTTGTCAGTATTTGTTCATTCTTATTCTCTATATTAGGCTGTTATTATTATTCTGTAAATATTGTCATTATTTTATCCTATGTTTTGTTATTCTGTGTCGTATGGCCACCTTTTATTAAAAAGACAGAGTCTTATTCTATGAAGAAAGATATGAAAAAAATGTGATACAATACAAAATAATCTTAGATATAAAAAGGCTCGTGTCACATGTTAGAGGATGAACTCCTCCGAAACGGCTCGACCGAGTGTCATGAAATTCCTCGCGCACATTCGATAGGGCTGGTAGAAGGTCCTTAAGTATACGAGATCTTCCGCCGAGCTTTCTCCTATGACCAATATCCAAAAAATGGGCACTTCAAGGACAACACCAGTAATGGCGTTGTAATGAGGTCATTTTGCGCCTAGATCAAGTTGTGTATAATCTCGCGTTGCGTTGCCTAGGTGACGATGCTCCAAGCCATCGAGCGGTACATGAAGCAGGCCATCGTGGACCGCAACGCAGCCGTGAGCAGCGCGGCTCTCGTCAGCAGTCTGCACTTGACGAGGATAGCAGCTGACGTCGTCAAGCGCTGGGTCAACGAGGCGCAGGAGGCCGTCAACTCTGACAGGTGAGGCGACAGTCGTCAAGATGGTAGTGATGACATCGGTCCTGGGATTTAATCCTTTCTTAGTTGGTAACATTTTCGATATAAAACCCACCAGGTTAGCCAATAATAGAGTGTTTTATTTAAATTCATAACTCACCATACAATAAAGATAAATAATTAATTTCAATAGATTTGGTCAGACAAAAGTCAAAATTACAACATTTTATTTTTTTTTTCAAATTAAAATATTGTAATTTGAATGCAGAAATTGAAAAAAAAAAACAGCAATACTGTCAGTTGTTGAGGTTATGTTGTGTACATAACTCTCAATTTCACTCTCATTATCACTTTCTCCAAAGATGTCATTGTCATTATCCTCATCACTGAACTCAAGATCACTTACCTCATCTAACACATCTTCTAAGTTACCGGAATTGATTGATGTCTATTATTGTGACGAGAATTACTCGCCGGCGTACAACTGGACGACGCCATCCACGGAATCCTCCATCCAACGTCATCAGACCTTCATTATCATAACACTATCTATAGGCCTAGCCAATATTAAAAAAAAAAAAAAAAAAAAAAAAATTGAGAATTGTATTGTGAATGTCTTGTTGTCGTGTTGCGTAGCGTGATGGTGCAGTACCACGCGCTGGGCGTGTTGTACCACATCCGCAAGTCCGACCGTCTGGCCGTCAACAAGCTGGTCGCCAAGTTGACGAGGTCGTCGCTCAAGTCTCCGTACGCCGTCTGCATGCTGGTGAGTTGACGCGATCCCCCGTGTAACCCAGCCCTCGGTGGGGTCGTTGGCTAATATCATTTGGGGTGTGCGAGTTTGAGAGTTTCATTAACCATCCATCCGACGCCATTAGATCTGCGCTATCATAACAGTGCGTCGTTAAACACAATATTTATTCATTTATATTGGGTTTAACGACGCACTGTTATGATAGCGCAGATCTAATGGCGTCGGATGGATGATTAATGAGATGATGGGATGATGAGATGAAGGTTCTTGGGTAATGGGAAGGATGGGAAGGTAGCGGTCATGGCCGACTTATTGTGGGAACCGTCACAGCATTAGGGGGAAATCATGAAAAACCCCTGTAAAGATGGTCGGCGGTGGGGATCGAACTGGGTTCGGAATTCCCCTCGCCTGCCGGATCACATGAAGCGAGCGTGCTAACCACTATGCTGCATGTGCCGGTTTTGAACCCAATATAATAAAAAAAAAAAAAAAAAAGAACCTTCATCTCATCATCCATCATCTCATTAATCATCCATCTGCGCTATCATAACAGTGCGCCGTTAAACCCGATATAAGTAAACGTGTGCACGTTGTCTGCCGTCAGATCCGCATCGCGTGCAAGCTGCTGGAAGAGGAGTCTGGCGGCGACGGGGCGCTGTTCGAGTTCATCGAGTCGTGCCTGCGCCACAAGAGCGAGGTGGTGATCTACGAGGCGGCGCAGGCCATCGTGAACCTGCGCCGGACGACCGCGCGCGAGCTCGTGCCGGCCGTCAGCGTGCTACAGCTGTTCTGCAGCAGTCCCAAGCCCACGCTGCGCTTCGCCGCGGTCAGGACGCTCAACAAGGTAAGCTGGGGGGTACGCGTTGACCGCTCCCTGCGTAATGACACGTTACGTTGCTCCTAATATCACTTTGCTCTGCTTGTCACGTAACTTCGCCCTAACCTCACTTTTCTCCGCCTGAAAACACGTAACGTCACCCTAACCTCACTCTTCTCCTGAAAACATGTAACGTCACCCTGACCTCACTCTTCACCGTCATTTGACACGTAACGTCGCCCCTAACCTCACTTTTCTCCGCTTGAAAACACGTAACGTCACCCTAACCGCACTTTTCTCCGCCTGAAAACACGTAACGTCACCCTAACCGCACTCTTCTCAACTTGACACGTAACGTCACCCTAACCTCACTTTTCTCCGCCTGAAAACATGTAACGTCACCCTAACCTCACTCTTCTCCTCCTGAAAACATGTAACGTCACCCTAACCTCGCTTTTCACCGTCATTTGTCACGTCACGTCGCCCCTAACCTCACTTTTCTCCACTTGAAAACACGTGACGTCGCGCCCAACCTCACTTTTCTCCGCTCGAAAACACGTAACGTCACCCCTAACCTCACTTTTCTCCGCCTGAAAACACGTAACGTCACCCTAACCGCACTCTCGTCCTGCCGCAGGTGGCCACTTGTCACCCGGCCGCCGTGACCGCGTGCAACCTGGACCTGGAGAACCTGATCACGGACTCGAACCGCTCGATAGCGACGCTGGCCATCACGACGCTGCTCAAGACGGGAGCCGAGTCTTCCGTCGACCGGCTCATGAAGCAGATCTCCAGCTTCATGTCCGAGATCAGCGACGAGTTCAAGATCGTCGTCGTGCAGGTCGGTGACCCCAGGGGGGGGGGACCTAACGTTCTGATCAGAATTTCACTAATAATCTCCAACTTGATATAAATGTGGAATTCAAAAACAAATCTAGGATTTATACATTATTAAATGATTTACAATTTTTTTTTAAATGTTCGTTATTGGCTAACAGTGATAGGATTAATAAATCGGATTGGTATTAAGAGTCCATGGCAGTCGATTTAGCGAAATTTCAGTTTTTTGGTGATAACTTTTGAACGGTTGAAAATATCAAAATTCTGAAAATAGAGAAACGCAGATATCTTAATACCTTCAAAAGTGTAAGTAATAACTATTTATCTCACATCGCATAATTGTCAGGCGTAAACGGTTGAAAAATGTGTTGTTTTTAACCGTATAAGCCTGACGATTGGGCGATTTGAGAAAAGTGGTTATTACTTACATCATCTTGAAGGTATTGAAAATATCTGTGTTTCCTTGTTTTCAGAATTTCGATATTTTCAACCAATCAAAAGTTATCACCAAAAAACTGAAATTTCGCTCTGATTATGAATTTGTTGTACAGTAAAACCTCTCTCCATCATTTTTCAAGGGACCAGAAAAATAAAACCATCCATGCAGGAAAACGATCCATCCAGGAAGATTTAACATCGATTATATGGGAGTAGGGTGGGGTAAAATGAATGATACAAGCAGGAAAACGATGGATCCGGGAACGATGCATAGAGGTTTCACCGTACCGGTATATCGAATATCAACTGGCAACCCTAGTTACGAACAATGCATTGTTTCCCAGGCTATCCGAGCGTTGTGCCTCAAGTTCCCGCGCAAGCATAGCGTGCTGATGAACTTCCTGTCGGCCATGTTGCGCGACGAGGGCGGCCTGGACTACAAGGCGGCCATCGCGGACACCATCATCACCACCATCGAGGAGAACCCGGAGGCCAAAGAGACGGGCAAGTGCAACGATTAGACTCTCACGTCGACACAATTACTAATTGAATACGGATTTATATATATTTCTCAAAACCAGATAACCTATTAGATTGTGCCGGGGGTGATCCCACCACTTCTTCTAGGGCAGTCTTCTTATCAGTCGGTTCCTGCCAGTTCCGACTTCTTCTTACTTTAACTTCTGGCTTATAACATGATGATAATATGAAATATGATAATAAGTGAATATAGGCCTATTAATATTTAACAATAATAGTAATGATAGTGATAATATATGTATCGAGTAATCCTGAACATGAGTATCAGATCAGGCGGTCTCGGGTTGGAGAAAAAAACACGACCCGAAATTCCGGGTACCCGAACACCCCTAATTATTATTAGGCCTATCAGCTGCCGCTCCGCCAAGCCTCGCAGCCACACCGCGGTCTAACAGCTGACTGTCGTGTTTGTTGTTTCAGGTTTGGCGCACCTGTGTGAGTTCATCGAGGACTGCGAGCACACGAGTCTGGCGGTACGGATCCTGCACCTGCTCGGCAAGGAGGGGCCGCGCTCCAAGCAGCCGTCGCGGTCAGTACTGATACCTACAAACATAACCGTATTAGCCGCCTCGGTGGCTGAGTCAATTATCGCTAGCGGTAGTAACTGAAGTCACCGTTGGGCGTGGGTTCGAGTCCCGCGTAAGGCATGGGTTTTTGTAAACGTCCTTTCATCTATCGTCACTTCATCGTTTCATTATCATCCGCTCATTCGTACCCCCGTATAACCTAACTGTTGGTGGGGTCGTTAAGCAGCATTGAAAAAGAAAACATAACCGTATTGTCCCGAATATTATCCGAGGGGTTGACAACTTTACATTTTAGTGTAGGCCTACACCTGATTTTCGACTTTTTTCCGACTTTTCTTTTTTTTTGTGTTCATTTTAGAATTCACGTTTTTTTTTCTTTGAATTTTTCTCTGATTTTTTCGGTCGTTAACCCCGAGGGGTTAACAACTTGACATTTCCGTGTAGGTACACCTGATTTCTATTTGTGCCATTTCGATTTATTTTCGTGATTTTCTGGAATCTTTCAATTTTTTTCAATCCTTTTGATTTTTCGTGACTTTTTTTCGATTTTCCGCGATTTTTTCATTTTTCAAGACTTTTTGTGACTTTCTTAATTTTTTTCATTATATTTGTTTTCTTGTGATTTTTTTTCATTTCTCGTGATTTTTCAATTTTTCTCTCGATATTTTTCTTTCCCTTCTCTTTTTTGCTTTTTCTTCATTTTTCTCGACTTAGATTTTCCGTCATTTTTTTTCCCCCCAAAGTGTACACCTGATTTTTCAAGTTGTTAGCCTAAATAAACCGAACGTCACGTATCATTGTGTCCAGCTACATCCGTTTCATCTACAACCGCGTGATCCTCGAGAACGCCGCGGTCCGGGCGGCGGCGGTGGCGGCGATGGCACAGTTCGGCGCCGCCTGCCCCGACCTGACGCCCAACGTCCTCGTGCTGCTGGCGCGGTGCCAGACGGACACGGACGACGAGGTCAGAGATCGAGCCACGTACTACAGCAGCATACTGGAGTCGGGAGACAGGACGCTGGCTAACCAGTACATACTGGAGACACTGCAGGTAGGAACCAGAACTAAATGGTGAGGGGTTGACAAGTAGACAACCTAATTCTAT
The DNA here is from genome assembly GCA_907164805.1 of Brachyptera putata. NCBI lineage: Eukaryota > Metazoa > Arthropoda > Insecta > Plecoptera > Taeniopterygidae > Brachyptera > Brachyptera putata. The sequence goes on from OU015474.1 coordinate 1,797,828, forward strand.
CGGAGGGGGGGGGGCTTATTTTTATTTCTGTGATTTTTTCAATCTTTCAATTTGTTCAATCTCTTCGATTTTTCTTTTTTTTTTATTTTTCAAGATTTTTTCGATTTCTTGTGATTTTCTTGATTTCTTTCATTCTTTTTTATTTTTTCATTCTTCATGATTTTTTGTGATTTTCTTGATTTTTTCAATTCTTTTTGATTTTTTCCATATCTCGTGATTTTTCAATTTTTCTCTAGACATTTTTTTTCCTCTTCTTTTTTTCTTCTTGACTTTCAGATTTTCCACGATTTTTTTTTTCTCAAAGTGTACACCTGATTCTTGTAGTCGTTGACCCCTCGGTTTGTCCCGTGCAGGTGTCCGTCCCGAGCCTGGAGAACGCGCTCCAGCAGTACCTCCAGACGGAGATGCTGGAACCGTTCGACATGAAGTCCGTGCCGCTGGCAGCCGTGACCAGCGCAGACGACGCCAGCCAGGCGGCCGCAGACGGCATGCTCTCGTCGAACCTGCCCTCCATCACCAAGGTACGACGTTCACAAATCATAACGTTACTAATGTATAAATTGTGTGAAAGGGAAAGAGAGAACAGCTTACCGAGGTTCACAAGTAGATAGGCCTACTCATGCAACTAGCCGTGTACCAGATCCCATACTTCCGGTTACTTCGAAACGGCGGACATGTTCTTTTTTTCAACTGCCAGTTGGAGCTACTTCCACGTTGGTAATTCAGCAAGGCCTTCTTTATTATCACAAATTATGTAATAATATAGAAGACAAGGTCTTCTGTATTATTACATTATGTAATATTACAGAAGGCCTGAATTCAGACACTAAATATAAAACCAGTGTCGTTCGGCCTACACCTGACAACAATCAGCTTGAGCAGGGAACATGGCCGCCGTTACCCACTATTAGTTGTGATCAAGTGGGCCGAGTTTTTAGCACGGAGTTATACCTCCATGGTTAAACCCAAAATCTGAAGGAAAAAACATCAGTCTGTATGTTCGTGTGTGTTCCAGATGGCCGTGAGCCGGGAAGAGTCGCATGCCGAGCGACTGAGAGCAGTTCCCGAGCTGGCCGAGTTGCCCGGACCGCTGTTCCGCAGCTCGGACCCTCAGGAGCTGACCGAGTCGGAGACCGAGTACGTCGTGCGGTGCATCAAACACACGTTCTCGCACCACCTGGTGTTACAAGTACGTACTAGTTTCGTCGTCGGGGCCGACGGTGGTCGGGCATTAAGCTGGATTCTCATGTCGTGCGTCATGGCGGCTCAAAGTCGGGAGTCGGGAGATATTTTCCTTCACTGACCAATCAGGGACAAGTCGTGGATCGCGTCACGAAAGTAGAGGTTTGCTCAACATTCGAGCGGTATGAGCTCGTGATATTGTCGGAAGTACACAGTTTCGGATACTGCATCCGGCGATTTATCGATAATCGACTTCGATTAGACGTTGACAGATGCACAAACTAATTGCCGCCAATAGTAGTTCAAGTTTTTGTCGCTAGATGTCTTTACTCTTGAATCGCCAAGCGACTTTCAAAATGTTTGCCAATCGCGATTTTGACGCGCGACATGGTATCGTGTGACCTGAGAATCGCGGGCATGGAAATCCAGCTTTATTGGAATTTTTTCGAAGGCAAATGTTTGTTGGTTATGTTTTAAGTTATCATAACAGTGCGTCGTTAATCCCAATATTAAAAAAACGAGAGTTAGGGATGCGAGTGAAGGCAAGATCGTTGACCTTTCTCTGTGTTGTTGCGTAAATTACAATTGAAGAATATACTCATTATTTTATAAATTTAATGTGTTTGTGTTGATTCTGGGACCCTCTACCTCTAAATCATATCGCCGCCCCGGTCGCTAAGTCAATTATCGCTAGCGGTAGTAACTGAAGTCACCGTTGGGCGTGGGTTCGAATCCCGCATAAGGCATGAGTTTTTGTAAACGTCCTTTCACCTATCATCACTTCATTATCATCCGCTCATTCGTACCCCCGTATAACCTAGCTGTTGGTGGGGTCGTTAAGCAACATTGAAAAAGAAAAAAAAAAATAGATCATAACAACGGTAAACGTTCTCGAAACTAACGTATGTTGTTTTGCGTTCAGTTTGACTGCCTCAACACTCTGAGCGACCAGCTGTTGGAAGACGTGCGAGTCGCCGTCGAACCACCAGAGGGCTACACCGTAGTGCGGGAGATCCCGTGCCCGCGACTGGCCTACGGGGAAACCTCCGCGTGCTACATCGTGCTGCAGTTCCCTCCTGACCTGGCGTCGTCTGTCGGTAAGTACAATTATTTATGTACTAGGAAAACGCCATATATGCGTTGTAAGACGAGCGGATAGTAATGGTATGGGTGAAAATGGGTAAAAACTGCTTCGAGTGGTACCGATTTAGTACATTTTATGTTTTTTCTTCAAAATGGCTGACCCGATCAAGCTGAACATTTTTAGAAATGTGCACCAAAATGTAATTCAACTTCATTTTTCTGGAAAATAAAAATACTTTCTTTTTTTTTCCGCCATGTTATTCTAATGGGAATTTTTGAAATTTCTCAAATTCATAAAAAAAAAAGTTACTCCCCGATAATGCCACAAAACTATACAGATCTAAGTTGGATGAAGAACCATATTGAAAAAAATTTTGAGGTTGATAGATGTAGCCGTTTGACCTGTGGAGAACTGACAAAAAAACATAAAAACGAACACCAATTTTTTTCAGTATGTCAAATTGAATCGTCGCTAAAGCTCGTCTAATTACAGTAGACCTCTTTAGTAAGTTTCTCTTCAGTACATTTTTCACCTTAAGTGCTCTTTACACGATCAATTTTAGTTGCATGAAATTTCAAGAATTATGTTATGAATGAGGTATCATTTGAGTACGTTTACAGCCTTACGTTGAAGGAGTAAGTTTAATCGTGAATGGTCACTAACTTGTTCTTGTTTTTTTTTTCAGGTTCGGTTGGCACTACCCTGAAGTTCGTCGTCAAGGACTGTGACCCGACGACAGGGTTGCCAGACTCGGAAGAGGGCTATCAAGACGAATACATGGTGAGTAAATGAGTTTGTAATAATGTCAACGACTGTCTTCTATTTGCAACAGTGCGCCAGATTTTTACCGTGTGTCCTGAGCTCTATCCCACGATACGTTGAAAAATATGTAATTTTCTTGTGGTATTAGAATGTCATCCCATCAAGTCATTTGATTCTCCTATTTCATCAACATTGTCTGCGTTTATATCTGTCCGTCAGGTGGAAGACGTAGACATATCGCTGGGCGACCAGATCCAGAAGGTGTCGAAGGGCAACTTTGCTGCGGCGTGGGAAGAAGCCGCGGGATTGGTCGAGATGGAGGACACGTACTCGTTGTCGAGCATGCGCACGCTGGAGGAGGCCGTCAAGAGCATCGTCACGTTCCTCGGCATGCAGCCGGCCGAGCGCAGCGACAAGGTCCCCGAGGGGCGATCGTCACACTCACTTTTCCTCGCCGGTAAAACAACTATTAGTTGATTATCTGGGATTAGTAAACCCCCGTTGATACGAAATCAAAGCGACCCCAAAAAATGATTTTGATTTTAAATTTTAGGATTTACCAAGGGTAGTAAGGGTAGTTTTTTTTTGGTTCGGGTCGGGTTCGAGTAGTGGAAAAAACTCGGGTTTCGGGCGGCTTTTAGGAAAAACACTGTACTTCAACTGGTGCTTCAAGATTAGCCAGTTGTACAAGCAAATTCCCAGGTCTAGGACTATTCCTATCTACTGGCTCCAGGCATTGGCCTAGGCTTATTGAAGTGATCTATATTTGCTTCCAAATATAGGTCTACATCTATATCCTCCTCTTTCATCACGAGATAGATGTAGCCTAGGCCTACGTGGTAAAAAAACAAGTTAACACCACCTTTCAACAAGATTTTGCCTTCATCTTTGTTTTCTAAAAGTCAAATGACTTTGGAATCAAAGATGTACCAACTATGTGCATGATGCTGCCCTCTACTCAACTCTTGAGTAGTTGCTTTCAAAAACCGCGCGATATACGAATATACAAAATTTAAAACCCGATTTCAGCGTTACATGAGTATCAGATCGGTCTCGGGTTGGAAAAAACCCGACCCGAAATTCCGGGTACCCGAACACCCCTACCAAAAAGTATTTTTTCCCGTTCATAGTAATACAGTCAGTTTGATATTGCGCGCTGGAGGAACTATGTCTCCGGCTGAGACTACGTAACAGATCCGTTGTTAATGGCCTCGCTGATTGTGTGTACTCCGTGACGCGCGATCCTTATATGGCCGGTTTCTATTGACGCTCGAGACGAACGAGTATTCCGAGCTCAAACTTTGTCAAGGTCGACTGCATTCGGACGGATGACACGCACACAAAGCATGGAACAGCTGAACTGGCTTCGACTCAATGTTACGCATCAAAAACGAATGAGAAATTGGAAAAATAATGATAAATTCAATCGAATTAGCCAATCCGAAATCAGTGTTGAACCACCAAAGGAACGAAATATTAGTTTGAATTACGGTTTAGCTTATTATGATGAGGTCTTTTTTGCTGGCCAAATTCAACAGACCCATTCTTACATTTAACAAGTTGAAACGTAAATTACATAAATTCCTGAAACAAAATTGAATACCATAATAGTTATCATTGAAATGCCTACACCTTCAGCCGGAGACCGATTTCAAGTTCGAAATACGTCAAATTTCGGATCAACCGCGGGTTTACTACAGTATAAAACTGAGTCGATCGTGTTGCGAGATAAACGACTGATGAATTGTTCCGTGTTCCTCTGCAGGCGTGTTCCGCGGAGGCCACGATGTTCTCGTCCGAGCCAAGCTGGCGCTGGGAGACGGGGTCACGATGCAGCTGACAGTCCGGTCGTCAGACGCAGACGTCGCAGAGCTTGTCACGTCCTCGATAGGGTAACGGCGCGGTGATTCTACGTCGGAGCGAAGAGAGTTTCAAAAATAATTGTATTTAAATAAAATGTATTGTTGTCTTTATTAATAGTTGTATAACTGAACTATTTGATGTGTTTTTATTGTAGCTGGACCGTATCCTTGACTATATTTATTGATAATTGGAAAGTAGGACTTGATTTGAAGAATATATTTTTGTGATGGATGATATATTGTAGGAGAAGCAAGTGATGTGAGTACTATGGTACTCTGGCTGGAGACTATGGACATAAGACAGCGAGGTTTTTGTCTAATGAGATTTATACTGCATCCGTACGATCTCCCTATGTATGTTCGGTACGTACTACTGTTAATAGACTAGACGTAATTGTAGCCCTAGGAAAGAGAACTATATTTAATCTAGTCCCCTTTATCATGACTTTGCCTACCCCCATACCCTAACTCATTCCTTTCAATTAGCCTAGTCAACCCCCCCCCCCCCCCCCCCCTTCTCCTTCCATTACCCTGAAGAAGTTACATATTCTTTTCAAGTATAAAAGTGTGTTGACTTGGGGAGAGACCCCCCAGAAATACCATAGGACAGAAAGGAATGCAGTTTTTGACATATGGGTTATGTTGATAGCACTGCCCCATGTGCTCTTTTTGGTGTTGTAAAAGTTGGTAACAATGCGATTGAGGCACGTGACTTTCTGACGTGAGGTGAAGACAATGGTGTAGATTTTGTTTTATGGAATTGTTGTAGAATTTGTACGTGATATATTATATAATTGTGCGTTTAAATATGCTGTCTACTTTCGGTAATTGATCAATTGTATTCACACTATAGCGTCAAGTAAGTAAGATTGAAGCCTGTATACTAAATGACTGAAGTCTCTTGTTAGGTCGTACTTAACCTAGAATTGTACTAAAACTAGGCTTTTCAACATCATGAAGATGGGCTTAAGTCTTATTGTCGCAAGAAGTAATAGCTAGGCCTGGTTGTGTAGCTACATGGGCCTGAGGCTGATTGAAAGAATATAAAGTTTATGAGGATAAAGGTACGTACACTCTTCTGCTTTGTGGTAGGTGGAACATGCTCGAGTCCGTTTACTGTTGCCTCTACTGTTTAGCCTTGAAACATTCTTCAAACTTTGTTGACAATACCTAAATAATAGTGGCAAAACCTGATACAATATCCAGTGTTGACCGGTTATGAATAGCAACTCTCGACATGTTTGTTTGTTCGTGGCTTGAGCGCACGTTGCAGGTAGAAATTCTCTGATTGGTCCATGCACATTGCAAGTTGCCCGTAGCTCAAAGCAAACGTTTCATTTCATGTACATACAAGAGAACATATAGGCCCATTGTAAATTAACATTAAAAGAAAAAGCCCGCATAAGAACTCAATCTTGTGAAATATGTATGGCAAAACTAGACAAAAAAAAATCATATTTATCACTGTCCTCGAGTTCTAGGAATAATTAATGAAGAAATTCAAACACGCAATAATGATTGAAAATACAATAGGGCCTAGATTAAACTTGGAGAATATCCATACAAGAAAAAAGTAAATACCGGTACAAAACACCTTAATGGTTTTAAGCAAATTGAGTAATAAAGCTCTATTGAAAAGATACACGAATGGTTTCAGCTACAACAGTGCATGGGCGTCGTGCAGCGGGTGCACTTGCCCAGCAGGCAGAAATTAATTTGAAAAATTGAAATTGTTTTTTCTTAAACACTGATGTTTTTCAAAACTTTGTAAGTACCGACATACTTTAACATGTCTTGTCACGCGTGTGGTCATGAGTCTGATGTGACTAGGCAAGGCTATGCCTTCTCCGACTGACGAATATGATTTATTCTACTTACTGGGAATTTTGTTATGACTATCACAATAATAAACCCTGTTAGGAGAGAAATAACAAGAGTTTGAAGCAGAAGTATTATCCCTATTGCTAAGGGGTGTCCTATTTGAGTAAAAATAATTCTTATTCCAATAATAATTAATTGATAAATACAGAGGGTAGTTTAATAAAAATATTAGTTTTGGGGACTGTGATAGGATGATGGATAGGGAACTTGCCACCGTGCATTCATGTGCAACTGCAAGAGTTTTAATAATCAGACCAATCAGATTCTAATAACCCATTCTGGCTATCTTGTATGACGAAATGTTTAAAAAGATGATAGGATCAACAGAATTCAACATTATCTGCCCTCTTTCTCTATAAAAATTAAAAGCTAATTAAATAGTCACAAAACCTCCCAAACACCATAAAACGATGGAATTTCAAAAAATGCCTTCGGGGAGCCCAGTCCTCCCACACTCCCATTGGTACTTGTGCATTGTCGAGTTTGGGATATTTTGCCCCCCCTTAAATTTCTTCCTGCCGACGCCCATGCAATAGTGCTATCAATTGCAGCGGTAGGAATTTCCTCTGGTCTGTAGGCCCACATCACAGGTGATGATTGACCAATCAGGCAAGGCACTCGCACTGTATGGGAGATGAGGGTAGATCGATCCCAGGCACCGTCCATCTTTAATTAGTTTCCCTCATATGCCGGGATCGTTCCTACTAGGCGAGGACCGCTTCCTAAGAAACCTTCACCTCGTTCATCATTTGACGACGCCAATAGATCTTGGCTATCACGTCGTTTCACCCTCCCTCTAATTTGAAACCATACTACGTTTATGTACATAATTCTTGCAAATATTCCTTCCTCTCCTTTCCTCAAAAGTTCCCCTATCATTTTGCTTTAGTTCTTTCTCCACCGCTCCATTCCTATTCCTAACAGTTTGCCATCTCTTGACTCTTCCCAATACTTTTCTTGCAACCCTCTGGACGTTCATACCAACTTGAGTGGCGCTAGGTTGGCCCAGCCTACGTCACGGCTCACTTCAATTCTGGACCACCTTTTGCAACTAGCTGTCAAAGTCATGGCTAGATCCTTCAATTCTGGAACGACCACCTCTTGCAAGTAGCTGTCAAAGTCATGGCGGAAGATCAAATCGCGTAGAGGATGAAGAAGTTTCCACTCTTCTTGCCAATAGAACTGAGTATATTATATAATTATTAATAACTTTTTTGGTCATTTCCTACAACCGCAACGTCGAATTTTTTGCTGCAATCATTTACTGACTAAACTCGCCATTATACAATTGTTCTGCAGTACTCTCTCCACAGTTATTGACATTATTCCACTATCATACTCAATCTACAGCTCGACCCCATGATCTTTGAATTGGCACTCAAAATTATGGCTGAACTAGCAGCAACCTCTTTCACCGCTAGATGAGCTATG
>OU015474.1:1806527-1827112 GCA_907164805.1 Brachyptera putata
GGCCAAGGATGAAAGTGGGATCGTTTGGACGGGGCACCACAAGAGCGATCTTACCACCCCATTTTATTATTATTTTAAATTAAAAGCAACGAACTTTGACACCAGGTCTACACTGTCTGTGATTTATATTCTTTTTATTTTATATTGGGTTTAACAACACATTGCTATGATAGCGCAGATCTATTGGCGTCAGATGGATGATTAATGAGATGATGGGATGATGAGATGAAGGTTTTTGGGTAATGGGAAGGATAGTGAGAAGGAAGCTGTCATGGCCGACTTATTGTAGGAACCATCCCGGCATTAGCCTAGACTACAGAGGGAAACCACAAAAAAAAACTGTAAACATGGTCGGCGGCGGGGATCGAACTGGGTTCGAAAACCCCTCGCCTCCTGGATCACATGAAGCGAGCGCGTTAACCACTGCGCTGCATGTGCCGGTCATTCATTCAACGACGACATTCTCTGGGTTTTATTACGATGTTAGCACCTTGGACAAGAGTGGTGCCAAGAGGGCTTATATCGTAACAACAATGTAGGAATAGAAGAAAGTAATACCGGCACATGTAGCACAGTGGTTAACGCGCTCGCTTCATGTGATCCGGGAGACGAGGGAAATTCCGAACCCAGTTCGATCCCCGCCGTCAACCATCTTTACAGGGGTTTTTCATGGTTTCCCTCTGTAGTCTAGGCTAATGCCGGGATGGTTCCTACAATAAGTCGGCCATGACCGCTTTCTTCCCACTATCCTTCTCGTTACCCAAGAACCTTCATCTCATCATCCCATCATCTCATTGATCATCCATCCGACGCCATTAGATCTCAGTTATCATAACAGTGCGTCGTTAAACCCAATATAAAAAAAAGATAGTAATATACTGTTTATACTATTCATTAGATATTCGAGATCAATCGAATAAAAACCTATTCCAAATGTGTCTAATGTATTAATTCAACTTTAACAAACATTATTTAATATAAGTAGAATTGTAACAGTTTTCACCGCTCTCCTCCTCGATGCTGATTGGCCGTTGTTTTGTTTCAGGCGTGACGGTGCAGAGTACGCCCAACCAGGCTCCGTGCAGCGACATCGCCGGCCTCAAGCGCCGCAAGAAGAAGCGCAGGAGGAGAAGGAAGCGCAACGGGGTGAGTGACGGAACTTACCGTAGGCCTAGCGCAGTTCGAATCGACAAGACTGAATAATCTAGAAACATTGATTATGACTGGGAAAACGCCATGTATGGGTTGTTAGACGAGTGGATAGTAATAGTATGGGTACAAATGAATAAAAACTGATTCGAGTGGTACCAATTTAGCACATTTTATGTTTTTTCTTCAAAATGGCTGACCTGATCAAGCTGAAAGTTCCAGAAACGTGTATCAAAATGTAATTCAACTTCAAGCAAAATTTTTTTTTTGTGGAAAATAAAAATATTTCCTTTTTTTTCCCGCTACGTTATTCCAATGGGTATTTTTGAAAATTCTAAAATTCATAAAAAAAACTTACTGCCCGATAATGCCACAAAACTATACAGATCCAAGTCAGATGAGGAACCATATTGAAAAAAAGTTTGAAGTTGATAGCTGTAGCCGTTTGACCTGTGGAGAACCGACAAAAAAACATGAAAAAACAAAAACAAAAAAACAAAACAATTTTTTTTCAGTGTCTCAAATTGAATCCTCGCTAAAGCTCGTCTAATAACAGAGAATAGGCCTATTAAATATAATTTCTACTATGTAGTTGAAAAATTCCTCTGCACTTTTACTTACGTTCTTTTGTTTGTGTCGCCAGGTCGAAGACGGCTCCGAGGAGTCCAGTTCTGACGAGAAGGACGGCGATGACGACCTCCTGAGTCCGTCAGGTCACGAGTCCTCGTTCGAGTCCGACTCGAAGCTGAGCCTGAGCAGCGGGGACCAGCCAATCGCAGCTCGCGAAACTGCCGTTCACGAATCGCCTGCCCATCAACAACTTGTCGCCCAACAAACTACTGTACAGCAACAAACCGTAAACGAATCGCCAGTACAACAACTTGTCGAGCAACAAACTACTGTACATCAAATTATTTCTCCCCAACAAGCCACAGTAAATCAACAAACTGATTGCAATTCACCCGTACAACAACAAACAACAATCGAAACTCCAGTACGTCACATCGTTGCCAACAAACCTACCGAGCAACCGCATCTCAACGGTCACAATAACGTCGAGCAAATATTTCACAATCAGGCCGTTCAGAAACCTGTCATTTCTGAAGTGATTCTAAAAGAAGAGGTTAAACTAATCAACGGAGCGCCAAAATCAGTTAACGGATCGACTAAATTAACCAATGGAAATATCAAATTGGTAAACGGAGAGAGTAAATTAAACAACAGTTCGAAGAATTGCGTCAACGGCGATAATAAAACCGCCAACGGATCCGGAAAATTAGTCAACGGCGAAATTAAATTAGTCAACGGTGTCGGTAAACCATCAGTTGGAGACAAAAAACTAGTCAACGAATTAATTAATTTATCCAACGGCGAGAGTAAATTAACTAACGGCATCGGCAAACTAACTAACGGAGATATTAAACCGCGTAACGAACAGAACAAGCTGGTAAACGGTCACAACAAACCCAAAGACAAATCGTCGCCGGTTATTTGCAACGGTGATACGATCGTAGCGACAGCCGATACTGACGCTTCGTTCGAGAGCTACGAAGACATCCTAAACAGCTTCATTAAAGAAGAGCTTGAAGACGAGTGGATAACCGTCAAATCGAAAGGATCTCAGGGTAAGAAAACTGTAGACTTGACAAACGCTCCGGTCAGGTATCCAGCCGAACTAACCAACGGACATGCGAAACCGTACAAGGATTACAAACGAGACGCTTACGGCAAAGTGAATGGAGTCAAAAAGTTGTACAAAGACCAGACAAAGCAAAAATTCAAGACAGTCGACGTAAAAGGAAAGGGCAAGATGGACGGAAACGAAAAGGATTCGAGAAGCTTCGTCCCGAAAGTTGCCGACCAACCGGAGAGAGAAATGAGCAGTTCTTCGAGCGACGGTTCGAGGGACACGCCGTCGAAACCGATTCGCGGCGAGCGAAAATCGCAGAAAAATAATTCGCCGCGTAAGAGTCCCGAATTGGTTGTCGCTGCACCTGTCCTGTCGTTACGACCCGAAACGCCCGTGAAACCAATCGCGGTCGAACCGAAAGTAGAGTCCCGCGAAGAAGTCGCGCCTCTCGAACAAGTACCGGCGGATAAATCCCAAGACGTACAATCGCTTAAAGAATTGTCGACGAAATCGATTCCTCAAGATTTCTCGGCTACCGTCGAAAGCCGAGCGACGCTACCGTCGCCCGTCGAATCTCCGATAGAAATAACTGCCGAGTTTCTGCGTAAGGAAGTCGAACACAAAGAATCCGACGATTCGAACGACCAAAACACCCTGCTACGAGAGTCGAAAGACGTAGCGCCACCGGTGGCACCTCCACGACGCAAGAAAACGTGGCGGCAAGCCCGCAAGCGATCGCCGAGCCCCGCGGCAGCCGATGAGAGTTCGTCTTCCAGCTCGCAAGAGAGCGTCATCGAATGTCTGAGCTCGGGAATAAACAGTCCGGAAGCGGGCAACGACACACCCGGATTCTCCTCCGAAGAGGACGAAGTGATCTACACCGGGAAACTGGGGATCACCGAACCGGAAATAGTCGGAATACTGAAACTAACGAAAGATGCGGTCCAGGTTCACGACGACATCGTGCTCAATCCAGTCGTCGAAGAACCGCCGACGGACGCGACACAAGATGACGACGACGCCCACTTGTTGAACGTGCAACAGGCGGCCGCGGAACTCGTCGATTCCGTCATCAGCGCATCTCTGGAGGAGGCGAGCCAAGCGCCGCCGCCCGAAACGTCCGAGACGATACAAGACAAAGAGACTGAAATACCGACGCAGCTCGGTATAACGGACGCGGTGACGCGCTGGCTCCGCAGCCAATCGCCGGACGTCCTCTCCTGCCCAATCGAAGAATCTACTGCGAGCGAATCAGAAGAAGAGGAAAACGAACTCGGGTCAAAAAACTTGCACAGCAACCCTTTACGTGTACCATCTGTTAATGACGATGAGGCAAGTAGAAGGGTTGCAAATAAAAGTACGGAACAATGCAACAACAACAACAATGAAGAAGAAGAAGAAGACAACGAATCCATCGAATGGGACTACCACTACGACAACGTCGATAAGACCAACCCGCTAGATCATATCCTGTGCCACGCGCCGATATCGCCCGACAACGATATCACGCAAGCGACCGCTCCCGAATACATAAACCTGCCCGACGAGTTGCAATCGAAGTACGATCCATTGGCTAACGATACTTTCGCCTCGGTCGAAAGTACGCTTTTAGATCGGATCGATTCGTGCGCGGAGATGTGCGATCCGAGCGTTTCCGTCGCCAAGTACTACGTGCTCGGGCCTCAGCCGGAGAAGAGTCCGGAGAAGTCGCTCGCCATCGAGTTGGCGCAACTGGAGCAGCCGCTGCCCGAGAGCTGGGCCGTCGCACCGCTCAAGTGCCACTGCGACAAAGACAAAAGTCGGAAGAACGCCAAGCAAGGCAAGTCGACGACGGAATCGGGCGGGATATTCAAGAAGAAGTACGGCGGACGGCTGAACGGAGAGGGAAACCCGTTCCCGTGCGGCGGCGTGTGCTGTATCGTGCAGTGACGTACGGCACCGTCGACCGTGGCGATGGAAGAGAAATACTTGAGAGAATAAAGAGATGTATTTGAAAACGCTCAAAAAAAGTAATGAAAATGAAAATAATTGTTATAAAATAAGATACAGTTGAAATTAATGGAATTGTTAAATGAAGTAAATAATAATTTCAAGATTAAGTTTCTAATATTTAAATGTTTATTGTTGAAAAAGATAAATAAAAAAAACAGGCATTGTTTGGATGTAATAATTTGTATGACAAATATTTGAGTCTGTCTAACTAATAAGCTATACATAATTGTGGAACGATTTTTGGGAATTGCAACGACGAAAGGAATTGAGTGATGAAATACGACGGAAAAGGAAGAAAAGACGTTGACATGGCTATAATAAATGTCAGTTATGCCGCAATAATATATTAATAAGCAATCGAGTTGACGGATATATATCATTTGATTAATGTAACGAAGAGAAATATTGGCGAGAAGACTTAAGTTTTGACGCCAAAAACTGCCGTCGCCATTTACTACAACGGTGGTGTTGTAAATGAAAAATGACGCGGCAAAAAAAAAATGTATTCATGATAGTAATATCCCCTCGTTGTTAAGTTTTTCAATTAAATAAAGTAATTGTTGTTAAGAAATAATAAAAATATCCAAAAGACTGCCAAGCAAATATCTTAAGCATGATGTAAACGTGATTTTCATTAATGCCGTCGTTCAATTAAACAGCTGTTTAAAAACTGTGCAAATACAAAAAAAGAAAATTTACATTATTTTCTAAACATTTTAACTCGGAAGAGAGGTTATGTTTGTTATGTTTAAGATGAGCATTTTACGAACTGTTGAAAATGCTTAGAAATCATCGTCTGAAAATGTTGATGTGGAATTCTTTTTTGGATTGTCGAGAAATATCCCTTTTTTTATTTTGAGTTCAACAAATTGGAAGCTTTTGTGAAAACTGCTTACGCGCTGGTTGAATAACTTTTGCCAGTGGGTTGATAATATGTTGTAAAGCATGTTGTACGAGCTGCTATAATTTGTATTTCGTATACGTAAATAATACATAAATAGGAATGCGAACGAGCAAAGTAGGCCGATTTGTTGTTCATTATTGAACTAATACTATTTTTCAATCGTGTCAAGAATGTGGCAGCGTTTACTCATTAATTTTCCAGTTCAAAAATATAAATAATAATACAATAATAATGAAATAAACAACAAAGATAAAGTAGCTCTATAGAGAAAATAATAAGAATTTGCTTATTTGGTTGTCAATTTTGTTTTATAATTTATCTAAACCGACGTTCAAATAAAAACATCGTAGATTCGCTAATTATAATTTCGTAAAATATGACACAATTACAGGAAACCATACTATTTTCTTCCTTTAAAAAAAAAAGCTATTTCGTAATCGTAATCGACGTGCAGGCTTTGTGCACTTGAATAAAGTAGGCCTAAATAACAAAAAAAAGACATTTAAACGAATAAAAGAAGCATTTTCTAGGCACGTTTTTTTTTTTTTTTTCGGAGCGATCCGAAAACCGCGTTAATAACGGTATTATTAATACTATTAGCTAGCATGGTATAATGTGATTGATTGATTATAGATAATAGATATTGACGTAGTTAATAAACAAAACACTGATAAAATAATAAAAGATAGTTAAGGTAGATGTAAACAAACGATTGCTAGGTTCATGATGCTTGGTACCGTATTGATAATTCTAGGCCTACTGCTTCTGAGAAAAGAGAGGTTAGCTCAGTGATATGAAACGGGCAATGAACGTTTGTAGGGTGGACAGTTTACACCTCTGATTACTAGCTTGTTACCAGATTCACACGTGTCAACGATGATGATAATAATAATGCAATAGTTATTTTGAGATTGATTATAATTTAATTTTAAAAATATAAGTTGAATTTATTATAATATAAATAAAAATAAGTAATAATATATCAGGTTATACAGGATGTTGACCCTCCAACATTTTGGAAAAATAAAATCTCTCAAAATTTCAAAAAAGTGAAAGTTATTTTTTAAAAAATATTTAAAAAATATACCAGTATTTTTCAATTTTTACTGTGCCTTAGATATGAACGACTAAAATATAAGAGTCAAAACTCTGGAATTTCGATGCCAGAAAATGAACATTTTTTTCTTCTTCTGTATTTCTATTTCTCTCCATTGTTGAATATAATTTTTGTTAATTATTTTCAATTGTTATCGATCATCCCCCATCTCTCGCAGTGCTACCAATTATGACGTTGGCAAAGTAAAAGCTTGTTAATAATAATAATAAACCATCTATGCCCATGTTTCTTCTATCTATACTGTGCAATATTATATGTTACGTACAATATTGTTGTCATCTAAAAATGATATGTATTTAAGAAAAATAAACTACTAAGAGTTGAATTTGAGTATTTTTTATTTGTAAGAAATTCCTATTTTATTCTTGTATCCACGACAGGAGAAGCTCGTCGACCAACTAAATACGGTAATTGTAGAGACCAACTGACACCTCAGTTCCGTCAGAAGCAATAACGTAAAACATTCAACGTTCTTGAAAGATGTAGTTCTGATTATAATAGTAAATCTCATCCTGAAAAATCATTGATCCTAAAAGTACAATGGCTGTACAAAATACATAATAGTGGTAGGCCCTATGATTTATAGATAAAAATTTACCATCAAGTTTGAAATATTGCTGATTCCCACAGTAACGAGAAGATTTTGAAAGTTTCTTTGAAGACGCAGTTCAGTTCAATGGATTTCGAATTATCTCAGTTCTCCAATTTTCATGTTTCAATATCGCTCTTGAACGCTTTTAGACAAATTATAGGCATCAGTGTTTTGTATGGTTAGTGTGATTCCAATGAAACTTAATCCAAATTTAGCAATCTATGATGAATAATAACAAAAAATACTAGATTTAATAACTAACCTGGCTGTTGATGGGGTCGTTGCGCAACATTAAAATTTTAAATTATCAACATTCGTTGTAATTAATTGCCTAGTTTCACAAAATAGGTTGCACATTTTTTTTTGTGAAAGTTCAAATGTTTTTCGAATTTATCCTACCAAAAATCTAGGCCCACAAAATTCGAAATTTCAAATCAGATCTACAGTGATGCCACATGTAATTGGGTCCCATTACGGTTGTCTAATGTCGGTAGAGCTCCATTTCTGACGTAAACGATCACATTAGATGCGCGTGCGCATTACAGTCATCTCACACACAGCTGTCATGTCTGCTAACGCTGTCGTATAACAAATTATCTTTAAAATGTCTGATCTATTCAAATCGGCATTTGGATATTTTAGTAACACTAGTATACCAGGACAAGGGAACGAGCTTATAGGTCAAATAATTGAAATAGCAAATGTGAAATTAAGAGTGAAGAAATTGATCGCAGAAGGTACGTAGGCTAGGTGCAGGTAGGCGTAACAGAGTAGGCCTAGGCTCTACTTATGCCAGCTTAGCCCCTACCCCTATTCATGCTACTAGGCCCCTACCAAGTATTTACTAAAAAATGAGTTGATTTTCAAGGATTGTGTATGTGTGTTCGAGCATTTAATTATGATGATGAAATAAACCGATGAACGCAATTTGAAGTAGGCTAGGCTTACTTCTTACGCCTACCCACCCTTCATTATTTTGACAGGCTGTTAGGGTAGGTCTGGAGTGGCATACACTATGCTTGTCTTAGCCTTGAAGCCTAGGCTCTAAGCCTAGGGCCTAGGACTTCGAAGCTCTGGAACCAGTATTTAAATAGTTTTCTGCTACCGTACCGTAGTCTGGGCCCGTTAAGGTTTTAATCGGGCTACGTGCGTATCAATTCTACTCTTAAAATGTCGACTTCTTTCAGGTGGTTTTGGTTTTGTGTTTGTCGCCCAAGACCCGAGTTCAGGAAAAGAATATGCACTGAAGGTAAACAAATTATACAATTTCTATCAGTATTTCGTATTTCTCGTATCTACTAGACTGAACGGACACCTGGTCAATAAACTAAATCGTAAATCTTACTTTTTTTCCACAGAGGCTATTAGCAGGTGACGATGCTTCCAATGAAATCATCCGAACGGAAATCACAACTCTTGTATCCTTTTACGATTAAGAAAAACGATATATTTTTTCTCTGTTATGTTACCGTATCAAACTTCTTTCCGTTGACAACCAATGGTGACCCCTAGTTGAATGCAGATGCCAAGCTCTAGGTTTTGTTAGGTGGTTCTTACTTCAGTGTTATTATGAATCGCATGATTCTGATTATAAAGATCCATAGGACTTAATAGTCTTTTGTTACCATGATTTGTAAATGTACCTTATATTCCATAATATTTTCACATATAGGCCTATAAAAATGAATATCCATTTTTTTTTTGTAGCTCGCTTTTCATATTACACTACTTCACAAACCTATCATTAGCTCAAATTACACCTTGCGCAAAAGTGCCCAAGTTATTAAATTTTAACATAACCGTCAATTTAAAACAAAAATATTTTGGTGATGGACGATATATGAGAGGTGGATCATATCGTCCATAACAGAAATATATTCTTTAAATCAAGTCCTATTTTCCAATAATTCAAAACAAAACATTGTTTCAAACGAAATCAACGACATGTTTCCCTTAGCCTTGTACAGAAAAGAGTGTCAGGTCATCCGAACATCATCCAGTTCCTTTCGGCATCGTACATCGACAAAACTAAATCAGGACACGGAATGGCGGAGTATCTGATTCTAACGGAGCTATGTAACGGTTAGTAAAAGCTTCATTTAATTTACAAATTAATCGGTAAAATTGTAGTGTACTTTTAGCATAGCATAGGCCCTATTTGATTGTAAAGTTCTCAAGTACACGCCCTTCTCCCGAGTATATAAACGTCGCCAGTCGTCACTCCGTTACTCATGTTTTTCTGTGCGCGCAGGTGGCAGCCTGGTGGACGTGTTGACCAATCGCAGCTCAGCGTTGCCGCCCGACGTCGTCTGTCAGATCTTCTGGCAGACGTGCCGAGCGGTCCAGCACATGCACTCGCAGCAGCCGCCCATCACGCATCGCGATCTCAAGGTCAGACTCGGCAACTCCACCATTCCCGAGAAACCGTATTTACAAATACAGTGATATTGGCATGACCGGTACATGCAGCGCAGTGGTTAACGCGCTCGCTTCATGTGATCCGGGAGGCGAGGAGACTTTGGGCCCCGGTTCAATCCCCGCCGCCGACCATCAGAACCCTTATTCCTGAGATAAATGAGATGTGAGAAAATGAAAATGAGTGAGAAAACGAGTAGGCCTATCTCACATAAAATATGAGATGAAATATGTCATTATTAAATATGAGATAGTTTCCTGAGATAAATGAGATGTGAGAAAAATAAAAATGAGTGAGAAAACGAGTATCTCACATAAAATATGAGATGAAATATGTCATTATTATATGAGATAGTTTTCTCCATGATTTTTCTCACATCTCATTTATCTCAGGAATAGGGGTCCTGTACAGGGGTTTTTCATGGTTTCCCTCTGTAGGCCAGGCTAATGCCGGAATGGTTCCTACAATAAGTCGGCCATGACCGCTTCCTTCCCACTATCCTTCCCATTACCCAAGAACCTTCATCTCATCATCCCATCATCTCATTAATCACGCATCCGACGCCGTTAGATCTCCGCTATCATAACAGTGCGTCGTTCAATATGTCTGGTATTACAGTGAAACCTCTATCCATCGTTTTTCAAGGGACCAGGTAAATAAAACCATCCATGCAGGAAAATGATCCATCCAGGAAATTTTAACATTGATCATATGGGAGTGGGGTGGGAAAAAATGAACGATACAATCAGGAAAACGATGGATCCGGGAACAATGCGTTGAGGTTTCACTGTAGTTGCATATTCAATTCAATATCTTTGTCGCAAAATTCAACCCAAATTTGGGAACATAACGAAAAAAGGATGACTAATTCACAAAACACAGTTTCTCGTTTCCGTGTCGCCTCTAACCGGAGATTGTCGTGTCCGCCCTCAGATCGAGAACCTGTTGCTCAGCAACGACGGAGCGATGAAACTGTGCGACTTCGGCAGCGCCACAACCGACACCTTCCACCCGGACGTCACGTGGTCGGCCAATCAGAGGACGCTGCTGGAAGAGAACGTAAGCCCTAGACGCGGACAATATTCTCGGGAATATAATAATAAGATGTTTATTAGACACATATATAAACACATAGACACATAGACACAGAAACATATATTTAATTACAACCATTGCTCTCAGCGGTCTGGAAATGTCATTTCATGCATGAGAAGGGATCAATTCACAATTGTTATTTGTCAGAATTTCTTGAAAATCATATTCGAATTTTCCCGTTTTCTGGACACAGTGTACCGTACATGCCCGCGTTGAAACATATATTTAATTACAACCATTGCTCTCAGCGGTCTGAAAATGTTATTTCATGCATGAGAAGGGATCAATTCACAATTGTTATTTGTCAGAATTTCTTGAAAATCATATTCGAATTTTCCCGTTTTCTGGACACAGTGTACCGTACATGCCCGCGTTGAAACATATATTTAATTACAACCATTGCGCTCAGCGATCTGAAAATGTCATTTCATGCATGAGAAGGGATCAATTAACAATCGTTATTTGTCAGAATTTTCTGAATATCATATTCAAATTTTCCCGTTTTCTGGACACAGGGTACCTCACATGCCCGCGTTGAAACATATATTTAATTACAACCATTGCTCTCAGCGGTCTGAAAATGTTATTTCATGCATGAGAATGGATCAATTAACAATCATTATTTGTCAGAATTTTCTGAAAATCATATTAGAATTTTCCCGTTTTCTGGACACAGAGTACCTCACATCTCCGCGCTGAAACATATATTTAATTACAACCATTGCGCTCAGCGGTCTGAAAATGTCATTTCATGCAAGAGAAGTGATCAATTAACAATCGTTATTTGTCAGAATTTTCTGAAAATCATATTCGAATTATCCCGTTTTCTGGACACAGGGTACCTCATAAGTTCGCGTTGAAACATATATTTAATTACAACCATTGCTCTCAGCGGTCTGGAAATGTCATTTCATGCATGAGAAGGGATCAATTCACAATTGTTATTTGTCAGAATTTCTTGAAAATCATATTCGAATTTTCCCGTTTTCTGGACACAGTGTACCGTACATGCCCGCGTTGAAACATATATTTAATTACAACCATTGCTCTCAGCGGTCTGAAAATGTTATTTCATGCATGAGAAGGGATCAATTAACAATTGTTATTTGTCAGAATTTCTTGAAAATCATATTCGAATTTTCCCGTTTTCTGGACACAGGGTACCTCACATGCCCGCGTTGAAACATATATTTAATTACAACCATTGCTCTCAGCGGTCTGAAAATGTCATTTCATGCATGAGAAGGGATCAATTAACAATTGTTATTTGTCAGAATTTTCTGAAAATCATATTCGAATTTTCCCGTTTTCTGGACACAGGGTACCTCACATGCCCGCGTTGAAACATATATTTAATTACAACCATTGCTCTCAGCGGTCTGAAAATGTTATTTCATGCATGAGAATGGATCAATTAACAATTGTTATTTGTCAGAATTTTCTGAAAATCATATTCGAATTTTCCCGTTTTCTGGACACAGGGTACCTCACATGCCCGCGTTGAAACATATATTTAATTACAACCATTGCTCTCAGCGGTCTGAAAATGTCATTTCATGCATGAGAAGTGATCAATTAACAATCGTTATTTGTCAGAATTTTCTGAAAATCATATTCGAATTATCCCGTTTTCTGGACACAGGGTACCTCATAAGCCCGCGTTGAAACATATATTTAATTACAACCATTGCTCTCAGCGGTCTGAAAATGTTATTTCATGCATGAGAAGAGATCAATTCACAATTGTTATTTGTCAGAATTTTCTGAAAATCATATTCGAATTTTCCCGTTTTCTGGACACAGGGTACCTCACATGCCCGCGTTGAAACATATATTTAATTACAACCATTGCTCTCAGCGGTCTGAAAATGTCATTTCATGCATGAGAAGGGATCAATTAACAATCGTTATTTGTCAGAATTTTCTGAAAATCATATTCGAAATTTTCCCGTTTTCTGGACACAGGGTACCTCACAAGCCCGCGTTGAAACATATATTTAATTACAACCATTGCTCTCAGCGGTCTGAAAATGTCATTTCATGCATGAGAAGGGATCAATTAACAATCGTTATTTGTCAGAATTTTCTGAAAATCATATTCGAATTTTCCCGTTTTCTGGACACAGGGTACCTCACAATGCCCGCGTTGAAACATATATTTAATTACAACCATTGCTCTCAGCGGTCTGAAAATGTCATTTCATGCATGAGAAGGGATCAATTAACAATCGTTATTTGTCAGAATTTTCTGAAAATCATATTCGAATTTTCCCGTTTTCTGGACACAGGGTACCTCACATGCCCGCGTTGAAACATATATTTAATTACAACCATTGCTCTCAGCGGTCTGAAAATGTCATTTCATGCATGAGAAGGGATCAATTAACAATCGTTATTTGTCAGAATTTTCTGAAAATCATATTCGAATTTTCCCGTTTTCTGGACACAGGGTACCTCACAATGCCCGCGTTGAAACATATATTTAATTACAACCATTGCTCTCAGCGGTCTGAAAATGTTATTTCATGCATGAGAAGGGATCAATTAACAATTGTTATTTGTCAGAATTTTCTGAAAATCATATTCGAATTTTCCCGTTTTCTGGACACAGGGTACCTCACAATGCCCGCGTTGAAACATATATTTAATTACAACCATTGCTCTCAGCGGTCTGAAATGTCATTTCATGCATGAGAAGGGATCAATTAACAATTGTTATTTGTCAGAATTTTCTGAAAATCATATTCGAATTTTCCCGTTTTCTGGACACAGGGTACCTCACAAGCAGCGTCGAAACATATATTTAATTACAACCATTGCTCTCAGCGGTCTGAAAATGTTATTTCATGCATGAGAAGGGATCAATTAACAATTGTTATTTGTCAGAATTTTCTGAAAATCATATTCGAATTTTCCCGTTTTCTGGACACAGGTACCTCACATGCCCGCGTTGAAACATATATTTAATTACAACCATTGCTCTCAGCGGTCTGAAAATGTCATTTCATGCATGAGAAGGGATCAATTAACAATTGTTATTTGTCAGAATTTTCTGAAAATCATATTCGAATTTTCCCGTTTTCTGGACACAGGGTACCTCACAAGCCCGCGTAGAAAACATATATTTAATTACAACCATTGCTCTCAGCGGTCTGAAAATGTTATTTCATGCATGAGAAGGGATCAATTAACAATTGTTATTTGTCAGAATTTTCTGAAAATCATATTCGAATTTTCCCGTTTTCTGGACACAGTGTCCCGCTCATGCCCGCGTTGAAACATATATTTAATTACAACCATTGCTCTCAGCGGTCTGAAAATGTCATTTCATGCATGAGAAGGGATCAATTAACAATTGTTATTTGTCAGAATTTTCTGAAAATCATATTCGAATTTTCCCGTTTTCTGGACACAGGGTACCGCACAATGCCCGCGTTGAAACATATATTTAATTACAACCATTGCTCTCAGCGGTCTGAAAATGTCATTTCATGCATGAGAAGGGATCAATTAACAATTGTTATTTGTCAGAATTTTCTGAAAATCATATTCGAATTTTCCCGTTTTCTGGACACAGGGTACCTCACATGCCCGCGTTGAACATATATTTAATTACAACCATTGCTCTCAGCGGTCTGAAAATGTCATTTCATGCATGAGAAGGGATCAATTAACAATTGTTATTTGTCAGAATTTTCTGAAATCATATTCGAATTTTCCCGTTTTCTGGACACAGGGTACCTCACATGCCCGCGTTGAAACATATATTTAATTACAACCATTGCTCTCAGCGGTCTGAAAATGTCATTTCATGCATGAGAAGGGATCAATTAACAATTGTTATTTGTCAGAATTTTCTGAAAATCATATTCGAATTTTCCCGTTTTCTGGACACAGGGTACCTCACATGCCCGCGTGAAACATATATTTAATTACAACCATTGCTCTCAGCGGTCTGAAAATGTTATTTCATGCATGAGAAGGGATCAATTAACAATTGTTATTTGTCAGAATTTTCTGAAAATCATATTCGAATTTTCCCGTTTTCTGGACACAGGGTACCTCACATGCCCGCGTTGAAACATATATTTAATTACAACCATTGCTCTCAGCGGTCTGAAAATGTTATTTCATGCATGAGAAGGGATCAATTAACAATTGTTATTTGTCAGAATTTTCTGGAAATCATATTCGAATTTTCCCGTTTTCTGGACACAGGGTACCGCACATGCCCGCGTTGAAACATATATTAATTTACAACCATTGCTCTCAGCGGTCTGAAAATGTTATTTCATGCATGAAGAATGGGATCAATTCACAATTGTTATTTGTCAGAATTTCTCTGAAAATCATATTCGAATTTTCCCGTTTTCTGGACACATTCTACCGCACATGCCCGCGTTGAAACATATATTAAATTACAACCATTGCTCTCAGCGGTCTGAAAATGTCATTTCATGCATGAGAAGGGATCAATTAACAATCGTTATTTGTCAGAATTTTCTGAAAATCATATTCGAATTTTCCCGTTTTCTGGACACAGGGTACCTCACAAGCCGGCGTTGAAACATATATTTAATTACAACCATTGCTCTCAGCGGTCTGAAAATGTCATTTCATGCATGAGAAGGGATCAATTAACAATTGTTATTTGTCAGAATTTTCTGAAAATCATATTCGAATTTCCCGTTTTCTGGACACAGGGTACCTCACAATGCCCGCGTTGAAACATATATTTAATTACAACCATTGCTCTCAGCGGTCTGAAAATGTTATTTCATGCATGAGAAGGGATCAATAAACGATTGTTATTTGTCAGAAATTTCTGAAAATCATATTCGAATTTTCCCGTTTTCTGGACACAGGGTACCTCACATGCCCGCGTTGAAACATATATTTAATTACAACCATTGCTCTCAGCGGTCTGAAAATGTTATTTCATGCATGAGAAGGGATCAATTAACGATTGTTATTTGTCAGAATTTTCTGAAAATCATATTCGAATTTTCCCGTTTTCTGGACACAGGGTACCTCACAAGCCGGCGTTGAAACATATATTTAATTACAACCATTGCTCTCAGCGGTCTGAAAATGTTATTTCATGCATGAGAAGGGATCAATTAACAATTGTTATTTGTCAGAAATTTCTGAAAATCATATTCGAATTTTCCCGTTTTCTGGACACAGGGTACCTCACAAGCCCGCGTTGAAACATATATTTAATTACAACCATTGCTCTCAGCGGTCTGAAAATGTCATTTCATGCATGAGAAGGGATCAATTAACAATTGTTATTTGTCATAATTGTTATTTGAAAATCATATTCGAATTTTCCCGTTTTCTGGACACAGGGTACCTCACAAGCCCGCGTTGAAACATATATTTAATTACAACCATTGCTCTCAGCGGTCTGAAAATGTCATTTCATGCATGAGAAGGGATCAATTAACAATTGTTATTTGTCAGAATTTTCTGAAAATCATATTCGAATTTTCCCGTTTTCTGGACACAGGGTACCTCACATGCCCGCGTTGAAACATATATTTAATTACAACCATTGCTCTCAGCGGTCTGAAAATGTCATTTCATGCATGAGAAGGGATCAATTAACAATTGTTATTTGTCAGAATTTTCTGAAAATCATATTCGAATTTTCCTGTTTTCTGGACACAGGGTACCTCACAAGCCCGCGTTGAAACATATATTTAATTACAACCATTGCTCTCAGCGGTCTGAAAATGTTATTTCATGCATGAGAAGGGATCAATTAACAATTGTTATTTGTCAGAATTTTCTGAAAATCATATTCGAATTTTCCTGTTTTCTGGACACAGGGTACCTCACAAGCCCGCGTTGAAACATATATTTAATTACAACCATTGCTCTCAGCGGTCTGAAAATGTCATTTCATGCATGAGAAGGGATCAATTAACAATTGTTATTTGTCAGAATTTTCTGAAAATCATATTCGAATTTTCCCGTTTTCTGGACACAGGGTACCTCACATGCCCGCGTTGAAACATATATTTAATTACAACCATTGCTCTCAGCGGTCTGAAAATGTCATTTCATGCATGAGAAAGGATCAATTAACAATTGTTATTTGTCAGAATTTTCTGAAAATCATATTCGAATTTTCCCGTTTTCTGGACACAGGGTACCTCACATGCCCGCGTTGAAACATATATTAAATTACAACCATTGCTCTCAGCGGTCTGAAAATGTCATTTCATGCATGAGAAGGGATCAATTAACAATTGTGTTTCGTCAGAATTTTCTGAAAATCATATTCGAATTTTCCGTTTTCTGGACACAGGGTACCTCACATGCCCGCGTTGAAACATATATTTAATTACAACCATTGCTCTCAGCGGTCTGAAAATGTTATTTCATGCATGAGAAGGGATCAATTAACAATTGTTATTTGTCAGAATTTTCTGAAAATCATATTCGAATTTTCCCGTTCTCTGGACACAGGGTACCTCACAAGCAGCGTTGAAACATATATTCAATCACAACCATTGCTCTCAGCTGTCTGAAAATGTTATTTCATGCATGAGAAGGGATCAATTAACAATTGTTATTTGTCAGAATTTTCTGAAAATCATATTCGAATTTTCCCGTTTTCTGGACACAGGGTACCTCACATGCCCGCGTTGAAACATATATTTAATTACAACCATTGCTCTCAGCGGTCTGAAAATGTCATTTCATGCATGAGAAGGGATCAATTAACAATTGTTATTTGTCAGATTTTTCTGAAAATCATATTCGAATTTTCCCGTTTTCTGGACACAGGGTACCTCACATGCCCGCGCTGAAACATATATTTAATTACAACCATTGCGCTCAGCGGTCTGAAAATGTCATTTCATGCATGAGAAGGGATCAATTAACAATTGTTATTTGTCAGAATTTTCTGAAAATCATATTCGAATTTTCCCGTTTTCTGGACACAGGGTACCTCACATGCCCGCGCTGAAACATATATTTAATTACAACCATTGCTCTCAGCGGTCTGAAAATGTTATTTCATGCATGAGAAGGGATCAATTAACAATTGTTATTTGTCAGAATTTTCTGAAAATCATATTCGAATTTTCCCGTTTTCTGGACACAGGGTACCTCACATGCCCGCGTTGAAACATATATTTAATTACAACCATTGCTCTCAGCGGTCTGAAAATGTTATTTCATGCATGAGAAGGGATCAATTCACAATTGTTATTTGTCAGAATTTTCTGAAAATCATATTCGAATTTTCCCGTTTTCTGGACACAGGGTACCTCACATGCCCGCGCTGGAACATATATTTAATTACAACCATTGCGCTCAGCGGTCTGAAAATGTCATTTCATGCATGAGAAGGGATCAATTAACAATCGTTTATTGACAGAATTTTCTGTAAATCATATTCGAATTTTCCCGTTTTCTGGACACAGTGTACCTCACATGCCCGCGTTGAAACATTTATTTAATTACAACCATGCTCTCAGCGGTCTGAAAATGTTATTTCATGCATGAGAAGGGATCAATTAACAATTGTTATTTGTCAGAATTTTCTGAAAATCATATTCGAATTTTCCCGTTTTCTGGACACAGGGTACCGCACATGCCCGCGTTGAAACATATATTTAATTACAACCATTGCTCTCAGCGGTCTGAAAATGTTATTTCATGCATGAGAAGGGATCAATTAACAATTGTTATTTGTCAGAATTTTCTGAAAATCATATTCGAATTTTCCCGTTTTCTGGACACAGAGTACCTCACATGCCCGCGCTGAAACATATATTTAATTACAACCATTGCGCTCAGCGGTCTGAAAATGTCATTTCATGCATGAGAAGGGATCAATTAACAATCGTTATTTGTCAGAATTTTCTGAAAATCATATTCGAATTTTCCCGTTTTCTGGACACAGAGTACCTCACATGCCCGCGTTGAAACATATATTTAATTACAACCATTGCTCTCAGCGGTCTGAAAATGTTATTTCATGCATGAGAAGAGATCAATTCACAATTGTTATTTGTCAGAATTTTCTGAAAATCATATTCGAATTTCCCCGTTTTCTGGACACAGGGTATTTACATGCCCGCGCTGAAACATATATTTAATTAAAACCATTGCTCTCAGCGGTCTGAAAATGTTTTTCATGCATGAGAATGGATCAATTAACAATCGTTATTTGTCAGAATTTTCTGAAAATCATATTAGAATTTTCCCGTTTTCTGGACACAGGGTACCTCACAAGCCCGCGTTGAAACATATATTTAATTACAACCATTGCTCTCAGCGGTCTGAAAATGTTATTTCATGCATGAGAAGAGATCAATTCACAATTGTTATTCGTCAGAATTTTCTGAAAATCATATTCGAATTTTCCCGTTTTCTGGACACAGGGTACCTCACATGCCCGCGCTGAAACATATATTTAATAACAACCATTGCGCTCAGCGGTCTGAAAATGTCATTTCATGCATGAGAAAGGATCAATTAACAACCGTTATTTGTCAGAATTTCCTGAAATCATATTTGAATTTTCCCGTTTTCTGGACACAGGGTACCTCACAACCCCGCGTTGAAACATATATTTAATTACAACCATTGCTCTCAGCGGTCTGAAAATGTCATTTCATGCATGAGAAGGGATCCATTCACAATTGTTATTGTCAGAATTTTCTAAAATCATATTCGAATTTTCCCGTTTTCTGGACACAGGGTACCTCACAACCCCGCGTTGAAACATATATTTAATTACAACCATTGCTCTCAGCGGTCTGAGAATGTTATTTCATGCATGAGAAGGGATCAATTATCAATTGTTATCTGTCAGAATTTTCTGGAAATCATATTCGAATTTTCCCGTTTTCTGGACACAGGGAACCGCACATGCCCGCGTTGAAACATATTAAACTAGGAAAACGCCTTATATGCGTTGTGAGATGAGCTTAGAAGTATGGAAATGTAGAATTAAGAACATTGTCAGCTCAATGTACATATACAGGCCATGGATCACTTCAAAAGTTCAAAAACCACGGCTGCCTTTTGGTATATGGACCTTGGTTTCCAAACAAATTAAAAACCCGGCCCTTTTTCATATCCATCACAGATTTTAAACGTTTTAATTTTTTGGTGGGCACTTGTGCTCACATTTAATAGTTTCTTAATTGCTTTTCTTTAAATTTTTATTGATGTGTAAAAAAAATACATTAAAAATGAGTTTTCTTCGTTGTTTCACATCCGATTGTTCCATAAGTCGCCTTAAAATGTGTATGATAGTTTTTCCACATCAGTATAAATTTGAGAGCTTTTGGAAAATAAAATTCCAAGTATTTCTCCCCGGCCTATTCTTTTGGGGGTTTCCATACTTCCGTTTTTTTCCGGAAAAAACCGTTGACGATTTTCTGAAAAACAATCCCAACCTATTTGGTATAAAACCAATTTGTAAAAAGTTTCGAGTTGATTGAAACTTTTCCCGACCTGTATGCCGCGTACAAAATTACAAAAAAAAACCCCCAAAAAAAAAAAAAAAAAAAAAAAAAAAAAAAAAAAAAAACAAGCCAAAATTTCGGATATGGAATGAAAATCTTCGTACGCCATAAATTTCAACCTTGCTCCCCACCGGTCTGAAAATGTCATTTCAGCATGAGAAGGAAATTAACATTTTTCGTCTGATATAATCCC
>OU015474.1:1827235-1848308 GCA_907164805.1 Brachyptera putata
ATATGTACCATTATCATCATTAGAAGAATGAAATTAGAGATTAGAGAGAAATGGTGGGAAAACCGAGAAAGATGGAAGGAATTGGTGGAGCGGCAACAGGAGGAAGAAGACTGCGAAGAAGCTGGAGAAGCAGAGTACGGGCAAGAAGACGGAATGGCTCACCGTCTTCGACACCCCAGGCAGCCCTAGAAACGACGGTGGAGTCACCTCCACCCCCCCAAACCCGACATCGTTGGATGGGGAGATCGAAATCGATATATATATATCATCATTATTTTAATGTGAAAAATATCAACATTCGTGTGGTTGGATTATTCCTAATACCAATGTTGGTAGTGTCCGGATATATCGCAAAAACAGTTTATATTGTGTTCCGGACTTTCGACAACTGAATACTTTTATCTGCGGCGAAGATGTGTGGTCACAGACAGCGTAGACCTGGTGTCAGAGTTCATGGCTTTAATTTAAAATAATGATAAAATGGGGTGGTAAGATCGCCCTTGTGGTGCCCCGTCCAAACGATCCTACTCTCATCCTTAGCCTTAATAGGGGAACAATGATTTTGTATCAAGTTTCAATGTTATTAAAAAAAAAAAAAAATCGAAATGAAATTCCGTGAAAATTTGAATTTCTTCAAGGGAAATATATTTTCGAAATTTTCTTCTCTGGGTTATTTTTGCGATGTTTTTAAAAACTTCGAAATGGGTTTTCACAGAAGTGGTGCAACCGATGTGCCTCAAAACTATACTGTAACGAATTAGATGAGGACAGAATTGTGTATGCGAGGTTTCAACTGAATTAGTAATTTCGTTGGAACAAAAAAAACGAGTACGGTGAAATGAACGGGATGTAAACACGTCGATATCGCCTTAATGTCGGCGTAAATGAACAAAGGTTGTATATTACGAATAAAAAAAAAAAAAAAAAAAAAAAACGTAATATAACATAACAATATGAAAAAAAAATCGGAACAGAATGATGAATTTTTTTCAATAATATGAGAACAAAGAAAAAGAGATGAAAGAAGATTTCAAGAGGAAGAAGAAGAAGATCAAGATAATGAGAAGATTCACGATTTTTTTCTCCCCACTGTGAATGTTTGAATTGTTTTCTAACCCTGAAATTACTACCTTATTTAAGATTTGATTTGTTTGTTAAATGAGTTATCATATTTTAATTATTCTTTGGGGTGGTAAGATCGCCCTTGTGGTGCCCCGTTCAAACGATCTAATCTTCCATCCTTAGCCTTAATTGGGGCACAATGATTTTGTATCAAGTTTCGAGGTTATTAAAAAAAACAAAAAAAAAACATACCGCTCACATGAAAAATCAAAAAAAAAATCAAAAAATCAAAAAAAAAAAGCAAAAAAATCGAGTACGGTGAAATTGAGTCTCCACTCACTGGCACATGCAACGCAGTGGTTAACGCCCTCGCTTCATGCGATCGGGAGGTGAAGGCTTTTCGGACCCGGTTCGGTCCCCGCCGTCGTTCATCTTTACATTTTTTTGTGGTTTCCCTCTGTAGTCTAGGCTAATGCCGGGATGGTGCTCACAATATAGGCCACGAACCGGTTCTTTCCCATTACCAAAGAAACCTTCATCTCATCATCTCATTAATCATCCATCCGACGCCATTAGATCTGCACAATCATTACGTC
Organism: Brachyptera putata; assembly: GCA_907164805.1. Classification (NCBI taxonomy): domain Eukaryota; kingdom Metazoa; phylum Arthropoda; class Insecta; order Plecoptera; family Taeniopterygidae; genus Brachyptera; species Brachyptera putata. The sequence goes on from OU015474.1 coordinate 1,828,894, forward strand.
GTTAAAACCCAATAAAAAAAGAGTCTCCTCTTCGCTCATCCAATCATTATATTTTCTTCAGCATGCACTGCCATGAGCCATGCGTCTCGATCGAACAGTTTACATATCCGCGAGTGTACAAGTACGTCACTATACCACGTGGCTTGTCTGCCTCAATGACAAGTGACAAGTGATAAGTGATCGTTTAGGGCACCTGTCTGCATATCACACTGGCCGTGGTTCCGCTACCTGTTGACGCAATACGTTTTACCTATTACGTGTTCACGAATTAAATAATTAGACGAGCTTTAGCGAGGATTCAATTTGACATACTGACAAAAATTGGTGTTCGTTTTTATGTTTTTTTTTTTATTATTTTTTTTGTCGGTTCTCCACAGGTCAAACGGCTACATCTATCAACCTCAAACTTTTTTCAATATGGTTCCTCATCTAACTTAGATCTGTATAGTTTTGTGGCATTATCGGGGAGTAACTTTTTTTTTAAGAATTTGAGAAATTTCAAAAAATCCCATTAGAATAACATGGCGGGAAATGAAAGAAAATATTTTTATTTTCCCAAAAAAATGAAATTTCGCGTGAAGTTGGATTACATTTTGGTACACATTTCTAAAAATTTTCAGCTTGTTCGGGTCAGCCATTTTGAAGAAAAAACGTAAAATGTACTAAATTGTTACCACTCGAAGCAGTTTTTACCCCTTTTTACCAATACTATTACTATCCGCTCGTCTTACAACGCATATATGGTGTTTTCCTAGTAATGTGTTAATGGAAAAATAGTTGGAAGTGTATATAAAACGATACGCTGTACTGACTAAAGATAAACTAATTGAGAAATGTAATAATTGTACATGTTTGAATATGATTACGTTGTTAGTATACATGTTGTTGATAAAAGGTCACGCACGCACTTGTCACACGCACGCACTTGTCACACGCACGTATTACACTAGCACTTCATTACCGGTAATCTATTCATTGTCAAATTACACATGCGTATTGCATATGAGTACACTATGATTATACGCCAATCTTCCCTTGAGAATCCATGGGAGTCGATTTAGCGGAAATCAGTTTTTTGGTGATAACTTTTGAACGGTATGAGATATAGAAATTCTGAAAACGAGGAAACACAGGTATCTTCAATACCTTCAAGATGGTTTAAGTAATAACTATTTATCTCACATCGCATAATTGTCAGGCGTATACGCTTAGAAAATGTGTTTTCTAAGCGTATACGCCTGACAATTAGGTGATTTGAGATAGATAGTTATTACTTATACCTTCTTGAAGGTATTAAAAATATCTGTATATCCTCGTTTTCAGAATTTCGATATCTCATACCGTTCAAAAGTTATCACCAAAAACCTGAAATTCCGCTAAATCGAGTCCCATGGACTCTTAATGATGATTATCCGCTCAACGACCCCACCAACAGCTAGGTTATTTGGGCTCACGAATGAACACAGTAGTTTACAAAAAACCATGCGAGACTCGACGCAACTTCAGTTTCTATAAGCAGTGACATAGTTGACTGAGCCACAAAGGACAGTTTTTTCGTTCAAACACTACTAAAGAGCAGTGACTTAGTTGACTGAGCCACAGAGGACAGTTTTTTTCGTTCAAACACTACTAAAGAGCAGTGACTTAGTTGACTGAGTCACAGAGGACAGTTTTTTCGTTCAAACACTACTGAAGAACAAACATATAACAGGAAGAAAGCCATCTCTTTTCCTCCCTGTTTTTGCTCCCTCTTTTTTTTCCTTACCCTTCATTATAGTTCTCGCTTTCCTCAATGTTGTCGCCACATAACACATGCAATACCTCACACAATATTACAAAGCGTTATGCACAATCAGTGATAATAATAATGATGTCAATTAATTGCCGCTTCGATTGCACCAATCAAACACACAACACGTCCCACGAACATAGACACAATTATAAACAATTATAATAACAATTAACACAATTTACACGATTATAACACAATTATAAACTAGAAACATTAAAACATCAACATAAAAACAACAATGGTTTAGACTGCATATATATATATATATATATATATATATATATATATATATATATATATATATATATATATACTTATGTTCACGGAAGTAGGAGGTCGTCTACCAACTTAACAAAGATAAAAATTTATTGTGATCACTAGCTGACTCGGCAAACGTTGTTCTGCCATCGAAGTGATTTGTAGTGAATGTTGGTTGTTAATGTGAAAATAAGGTGCCGGAAGGCGGATTAGGCGCTATCTAGCGTGTAGTGTCGCAAATGTGCTGGCGAGCGCGGCAGACCTTGAGGAAGGCCGTCAATGTCATTGAACAACGCCATTACTGGTGTTGTCCTTGAAGTGTCAATTTTTTTATATTGCTCATAGGAGAAAGCTTGGCGGAAGATCTCGTATAGTTAAGGACCTTCTACCAGCCCTATCGAATGTGCGTGAGGAATTTCACGGCACTCGGTCGAGCCGTTTCGGAGGAGCTCATCCCTGTGCTAGCCACTCGACCACACGTCTCAGTTACAGTAATTCAATTTTCATTTCAAATTCAAACTCCATTATTTGACATTGTCATGTTGGTGCCTACCAAGCAACACAGTATCTCCCAGTATACACATGAAACCGACCGCCCGTCTCGTGTTTATAACACGGGTGTTCCTAGTTTATCATTACATAACCGAACTCTTTCATTCATTGTCGTACGACAGTTGCCATTGGCTATTGTTATTGTTATTTATTACTCCATGTCATTAGGAGGCGTTGAGTGGAACAGTTTAAGAAAACGACTCGGGACCTGGTACGGCTAACTTCTTCAAGCTAAGCTAACTCCTGGTTACAGCTAACGTCTTAGTTAGTGTACTAGGGCACGCTGATAGACCGGAGTTCGATTCCCGCCGTGATCGACCATTATGACAGGGGGTTTTCATGGCTTCCCTCTGTCGTTCAGGTCAATACTGGGATAGTTCCTTAACAACGGCCACGACTGACTCCTTCCCACTATCCAAAATCCAAAAACAACTAATAAAAAAACTTTCATCTCATCATTCCACCATCTCATATATCATTCACCGACGCCAATAGATCGTAGTAATCAGTACAAGAGGTCGTTAAACCCAATATAAATAAATAACTGTAAATATCGAACTGAAAACTAAATATCATGGGTAGTTACATTATTTCAAAACATACATTTCTATGATTGTACCAAGTAGTCGAGTATTTTGGCTGACAAATAGAGTAATGACTAATAAGGTATCATTAGTCTTGAGTTTTCACGATCATGTATTTGGTACACGACTTTCTTCCACTTGGATTCACCCCAATAATCATCTACCGACGTCAATAGCTCCTAGTCATCGTCTGCGTCGTTAAACCCAATATAAATAAATAAATCAAATATATATCAACCATTGTGCAGACAGACTTGAACTAATAATTACCAACTTTTGGCACTAATTATTTACACCAAACCGACACATCCGACCGTTAATGCTAACACATAGGGCGGAACGGTCGCTCGTAGCCTCACGTGATGTGTTAATTCGACACGAGGTGTCTGCCAGATCGACACAGCCGACCGCTAATGCTAACGCATAGGGCGGAACGGTCGCTCGTAGCTCATGTGACAGGCGGTGATAATTCGGGCCGAGTTGCTAACTGATTTATGACGCTGGTTTTAAGGTGTTTTCTGACGCAAGTAGACCTGTTGATTTACCAGCTAGAACAGCTGCTGTGTTGACTTAAGGTGAGTGCGGGTCCAAAGGCAGAGCGCGTTTCCCGCCAAAATAATAGATGCATTTAGTTATAATGTTGACAATCATAAATTAATAGGTCCTGTGTTAGGAAGTACGTAATTCATGGTGAAGGGGGTTCATGCACGGTGCTTACACAAATCGAAAATTGTATATTTAATAATTTGTTTCTATGTTCAAAAACCAGTGTAACTGAATGAAAAGTTGATGTCTCCAAGATAATTTGATGCTCTTTAATTAATGTGACATTCTATTTCAGTGAATTCAATCAGTTTCAAGATAATACGTCAATGAATGAAAAGAATGTGATGAAATTCATTGACGTATTATCTCAAAACTGATTGAGTTCACTGAAATAAAATGTCACTCATAAAATGTCACGCACTCCTTAAGAGTCTAAGGGTGACTATATACAAATGTTGTGATCATTAACTATTGTTGGTTGTTAATTGTTAGTCCCATATAAAAACTGACTTACAGAAAGATTCTTCTACCCCTTTTGGTGCTCAGACCGAACGATCCTACCTTGCCGTAATTGGGGAACAATGATTTTGTGGCAGTCTTCTATGTTGAAAGTAATTAGATAAGGTTTGAGTATGTCTTACCCAATAGAGGAAGAGGGTGAGAGAGAGCGCGGGAGAGAGAGCGAAAGAGAAAGACAGAGAGGGAGAGAAAGACAGAGAGAGAGAGAAAGACAGATAGAAAGAGGGAGAGAGAGACAGAGAGAGAATGAGAGAAAGAAATAGCAAGAGAAAACGACAATATAGAACCAGATTGTACTTTGGGGTACAATATCCTGAAACATTGGCCCACTAAATGCCTTATACCGCCATTAATTCTACCCGAAGACGAGGGAGGGGGGGGGTGAGGAAGGGGTAGGGGAGGGGAGGGGTAGGTTTTATCAGTGAAACTCGAGACAGTCGTCTCATATATCGCTCCTACCACAGCTAGGAGATTCGTCTTGCCACTTCTCAACATGTTAGGGGTGGTTTTAGGGGCGGTTTGTAAGCACCAGCATTATCTTAGGGGTTGTTTTCAACTCACAATACACAGATTATGATGTTGGAATTTATATATATATAAACACTACTCGCTTTAGAATACTGCGCGGAATAAACGAATTCACAATTCAAAGTATATTTGTATTTACAACTATAAAAAAATCGGTAAATTGTCCAAGAGTCTCTCAATTGGGCATTAGAATGTGATTCCTGTCCCACGGCAAGCAATTTGGCGTTTGTCCCATGTCGATCCGTCCAGCCCTGATCGCGAGGTATCGTTGATCGAACATTCCGCTATGAACCTAACAGTAAACCATCGTTTTATCTTTGGGACAACATATGAATATTGATTGTTGTGTCTGTTTATATCACAGGATATAGTCCAGCAATTTGGCGTTTGTCCCATGTCGATCCGTCCAGCCCTGATCGCGAGGTATCGTTGATTGAACATTCCGCTATGAACCTAACAGTAAACCAGCGTTTTATCTTTGGGACAACATATGAATATTGATTGTTGTGTATGTTTATAATCACAGGATATGGTCCAGTTGTTGACATATCCACTCAAAAACAACAGTAACAACATTAGTATGGTAATAAGTATGTAAAGTAGGCCTACTTTCTTTCATACTACTTTTAATCCTATATATCCGAGGTCACATTTTTAATTTAAAATCAGTTTTTTCTATTGGAAAATGATAATTATTTACCCTTATATCAAATTAAATTGAAATTGGAAACAAATCCATTCATATAATGTTGTTTGGAGTGCATACCTTCGAGCTGGGACTAGCGTTGGTTTCTAACGCAACGAAGTGATAATTTAATAAGTCAAACCTCGTAAACCACCGTAAAATTGTTGTTAGAAGAGATATATATATAACCTAATACTCTTTTTCAAGGGTGGATATTAAGGGTGGATTGCAGGGACGAATTTTTAACCCCAGCGTACCTTAGACGCGGTCTAAGTAAGAAATGACATTGCAGAGGCAATGCTTGCAGAGGCAACACATCATGTCTGAATTGTATTATGTATCCAAGAATGGAAACCATAAAACTATATGGCATAGTATGTTTAATTAAATAAAAAATACATAAACGTATTCTAAGTAAACGTATACGTTGTGAGCGTCCGGGTTCAAGCGTCATAACTTCAATATCCTATTTTTGAAAATATATATACATTATATAAATGAAATTCTGATAAATAAATGTTTAAATATATATATATATATATATATATATATATATATATATATATATATATATATATATATATATATATATATATATTATTAAACTTATTAGACTATTTTAGACCTAATACTATAATATTACAATACACTCTTTCAGATGAATACAGCACTCTTTGCTGCACGGCCTACCTGAAAGTCATGTCAAACAGAACCCCGACATTTTAATTCAGCGCACTAAGTCGACGTCATCAGTCATGTGACATGAGATAAAGTATGACAGATGTCTCCAAGTCGCTCCACATTTAGTTTCCCGACGTGAAACTACGTGCAACTGCCAGGAAACGCTACGTGCGCACTAAACGCTATCTCCTTTATCGACCTATTAACACCGGACCTACAGGTTAGAACGAGTAGATGTAAGCGAGGGGTTAACAACTCCTGAAATCAGGTGTACACTTGCCATGAAATCCCATGAAATCCCCTTGAAATCCCTGAAATCACCTGAAATCACCTGAAATCCGTGAAATCACCTGAAATCACTTGAAATCCCTGAAGTCATCTGAAATCCCTGAAATCACTTGAAATCCCTGAAATCACCTGAAATAACCTGAAATCACCTGAAATCACTTGAAATCCCTGAAATCATCTGAAATCCCTGAAATCACCTGAAATCACTTGAAATCCCTGAAATCATCTGAAATCCCTGAAATCACCTGAAATCCCTGAAATCACCTGAAATCACTTGAAATCCCTGAAATCACTTGAAATCCCTGAAATCCCTGAAATCACCTGAAATCCCTGAAATCACCTGAAATCACTTGAAATCACCTGAAATCACCTGATATCACCTGAAATCACTTGAAATCCCTGAAATCCCTGAAATCACTTGAAATCACCTGAAATCCCTGAAATCACTTGAAATCACCTGAAATCCCTGAAATCACTTGAAATCACCTGAAATCACCTGAAATCACTTGAAATCCCTGAAATCACCTGAAATCACCTGAAATCCCTGAAATCACTTGAAATCCCTGAAATCACCTGAAATCTTGAAATCTGAAATCAGGTGTACACCAAATTTTCGAGTTGTAAACCCCTCGGATGTAAGTCGGGGAATATTTCTACACTTTTTTTTTTTTTAATGTTGCTTAACGACCCCACCAACAGCTAGGTTATACGGGGGTACGAATGAGCAGGTGATAATGAAACGATGAAGTGATGATAGGTGAAAGGACGTTTACAAAAACCCATGCCTTATGCGGGACTCGAACCCACGCCCAACGGTGACTTCAGTTAATACCGCTAGCGATAGTTGACTGAGCCACCAGGGCGGCTTCTACACTTTGCTAAAGTTGTTTTTGTTTTTAAGCTGGTGTAACTATACAAAAGAAGGTCGAACAACAAATAAATAAAATATGTGAAATTTGACAGTTAAATAATACCATCATGGGCGTCGCAGTGGGGGGCAAGGGGGTGCACTTGCCCCCCCCCCCCCCCCTGACTTTATCACCAAAAACTATTTTTAATTTGTAAATTCAAACTTCCAACTTACGTGGAGAGTGGAGTCGTAACCAAAATTGTTGATCTTGGATAAATGAATGAATAAAAAAAGAGAGAGAGAGAGAGAGAGAGAGAGAGACGGATATATATATTAATATATATATATATATATATATATATATATATATATATATATATATATATATATATATATATATATATATATATATAGTATAGAGAGAGAGAGAGAGAGAGAGAGAGAGAGAGGCAGAGAGAGAGCGAGAGAGACAGATAGAGATAGAGAGAGTGCGAGAAAGAGAGATAGATAGTGCGAGAGTGAGAGGGTTTAGTCGACCTTGCCCGGGGCAGATTTAGTGACAAAGTTCACACAAAAAAAGGAGCGACATTTCAGCTTTTCAGTTCCATTTTACTCCAGACTTTTTTTACCGCCACAAAATCAACACCCAAGCCATGGTTCAGCAAGATAAGATTACACACACACGCTCCTCTCAGTGACTGCCACGATCATCCGTCTATTCATCCACTAACATGAACAGTCGGAGGTGTCGAGCAGGCAACGGTCATCGAAATAGGTAGATATCCGGACGAAGACAATTTTTATGTTTATTTTTTACAGTGCAAAAAAACACGCATAATTGACTGTTTAAATATTTAATAGTTTAATACTGATATCAAAAGATAAAATTATATGTGACTGGAATAATTATTTAATATTTAAATAAACGGTAATTCCTTCTATATGTAGGTAATATTGCTGTCACATAAAATAATCGATGAAGCAAAGTTGAACAGCGTCGTGAAGTAAATATAATTATCCAGCAAAATTTGTATCAAATACTAGATTAAATTAAACTTGATTGGATCTGTAGATTGAAACAGTTGAATACAAACACACCTTTAATAAAAACGAATAATTAAAATTATATACCGGTATTAAAACAATTCATCAGTAGGCCTAATAACGATAGATTAATCATCAATTCGCCCCTGGACTTTTCAAGTTTACTTATTTATTCATTTGTCTTCACTTCTTTTTAATTTTGATAAACGACCCCACCAACAGCTAGGTTATACGGGGGTACGAATGTTTTGCTGATAATGCTACGAATATTTCATCCCACCATCTCATTGATCATTCATCCGACGAAATATAATATTGATCATTATAGGGGTCCTTAAAAATCCAATATAAATGAAATAAATGAAATGAAGGAAGTTTTTTTAATTCTTTAGTTTTTAGACGAATTGATGAATAAAACTAGAAATAACTCCAGAACGCGCTGGAAATGTAAAATGTTGAACATAAAATCAGCAACATTCAATGATTAATGTCTGTTAACATGTTAATAGGGCTGTTGATTTCAACGATTTGTGTAAAACTGCTTCCAACCGGTTTCTATTACTACTCGCAACTCGTATTTACTACTACACTTGTATCCACGAGAGATGAAGGCTCGAATCACCCGCGCGCTAGTAGTGTGGGATAGGGGAGACGATCACTCGGAACCTTCATCTCTAGTGAATACAAATCACACACAAGAGATGAAGGTTTAAACCACCCGTACGCTAGTGGTGTAAGATAGGGGAGACGATCACTCGGAACCTTCATCTCTAGTGGATATAAGTTACACATAGAGATGAAGATTCGAACCACCCGTGCGCTAGTGCTATAGGATAGGGGGGACGGTCGATCGGAACCTTCATCTCTCATGGATACAATTATAATACTACTACTAATGTCTTGCATATTATGCAATCCCTCCCCCTCCCCCCTCCTCACCTCTCCGCAATAATACATGCAAGTCACACATTGTAGTAAGGTAGTTGATCGACCGTCTCCACTATTCAATTATAAAACGCTCGAGGGTTCCGATTTGACAATTTAAATGAATGATTATACTTCAACACTATATCTACAAATGTAGCAATTACGGTAGTATTTTTATTTCAATTGTTGAGATAAAATAATTGAGTTGAAAAAAAAGGAAAAATACATCCAGTGTAGGCCTATCTATTACATCTACTATCTTGTGAAACCCCTGTTAAGGTGTAGAACCACTTCCGATATGCCCCTCACTTTCCGGATCACAACTAAGCTACAAGTGGCGGTTTTTGTTGATATTCGAAACGTATCAATAAATTTGTAAATATTTGTAAAAATTTGTAGAAATAAAACGTTACGTACCGGTACCTCAAAATAAACCATCCCTTCTACTTTCTTCTAAAAAAACATCATGAAAATAGAAGGGCCTACTACAACAGAATAATTAATTTGGCCTTGAGTAGAATTTAAAAGAATTTATGCGAAGTCATTTTCATCTTGTTAGAAAGATAATCATTTATAACAAATAATAATAAAAAATCCTTTAACTAACAAAATACGTATTCATCTGTAAAAATTATATTCCATGCCAAAAGTATAAGTGAATGATTAAAAATCCACCTATCACTGGTTTTTCATAATTTTGAAATTGTTATACCGGTTTCAAAAAAGGTACCGGAACGTCGTTCCGTTGCGTTCAGGCACAAATCAAGTCCTGATTGCAGCCCATTCCTGTCCACCCTCCTTGACATGAAATAGATCGACCTATGTATATCACAATAAAGGTCAAGGCCTATATATTCGGCTCGGAAAATCAAAACACGCCAAACGGAAATGTAACGTACAACAACACGTGTTCGATACACGACAAATGTGCCCTCGTTAATATTTAGTGAGTGACTAATTTATGGTACCTTGATACTCAGTATCAGCCCAAATACTTAGAATTCGATAAAATTACTGAGACACTGAACACGGCTATTTGTGTGTTTTTTCCCAAACTCCCCCACTAACCTTGAACCAACATATTACCCCCTCTAGGACCCCTATTCCTGAGATAAATGAGATGTGAGAAAATAAAAATGAGTGAGAAAACGAGTATCTCACATAAAATATGAGATGAAATATGTCATTATTATATGAGATAGTTTCCTGAGATAAATGAGATGTGAGAAAATAAAAATGAGTGAGAAAACGAGTATCTCACATAAAATATGAGATGAAATATGTCATTATTATATGAGATAGTATTCTCGCTGATTTTTCTCACATCTCATTTACCTCGGGAATAGGGGTCCAGGACCCTCCCTCCCAAACAACACGCAAAAACCATCAGATTCAAGTGAGTTTAAAAACTACAAAAACCAACAATTCTCAACCTCCCGCAACTTCTTCTGAAGGATATAAACAAGATCTTTCAGAAAACACCAAAAAATCGAAAATAGTGTCACAGTAAAATTACCTCGGTGAGCACTCTCTAGGCATATTTCACTATCTGGCAACAATGAATTATTTAAACAATCAACTTTACATAAAACATAATCTTTTGTTATTTTAAGATGTAATCGGAATGGTAAATTATTAGTTAAATTAGGCCTACCAGCGAGAAAAACTCCGTATTAATGGTTTAAACAGGAATTAATACAATGTAATACGATCGGAAATCACCGAGTAGTAGTAGACAGTTGTCACAAAATGAATTCTAAAAATGACCTTGAATAGCATTAATTATATTATACCGGTAATAGTAATTAATATAGTTTAGCGTCAAATAAGATGCCTATAAATGTACGGTAATATTATTTATTATTCATTATTACGTATTAAAATATTAAAATATATTAGATAGCTTGACAGTTTTTTGAGAATACTAAATAACCACAAAACCACAACCACGTTATAAACTTCTTTGAATACGGAATGTGTGTACAAAATAAAAATAACTACAAGAAAATCCAACAATTCAAATAATTTTAAATTGTAGAACAAGTATTTGTTTCGTTGAAAAGATTCGAATTTCGAATATTCGTTTCGAACACATTATTAATTAGTATACATTGTTATGATTTGAAATTGGAATGTTTCGCTGTTTTCGCTTGAACTCGAGAATTCTTGCATGTACAAAACGTACATGTAGAGACATATATATTATACAGTTACACATCTCGCATTATGTAATGATATAATCATGTAAAAGAGAGATTAATTCTCACAACTATTCTACTTTATTGCTTACTTCCTTGCCGCCGATATGACAAACTGCACTTGAAAAAATCTCGGAAATGCATTATTACAATATAATTGCATTGTTACGTAACAATCCCCACAAGCAAATTCAGGGTGAAATCAAACACCAATCACCCAATTCAACCCTGAACACTGAACCACGGTCATTCACATATTTACAATCTCAGTCCTAACGATGCCCTCCTCAAAATTCAACCCCAAAAACCTCACTAAAATAAACCAAAATTATCGACTCACCTCCAATTGGAAGAACTCGCCACCTCGTCTTCCGTTTCGTGCCTTTTTTACCCATTTTGGAGACGTAGACTGTATTGTCGGCATCCGTTGAAGCAATTTTCACTGGACAAATTCACTTGCGTACGTCATTCCGAACCACTTTTCGAAATTCACAATCCAAATAAATATGTAACAATATATCAACAATTTCGTATATATATAATCAATTAACTTTATCTAGTAAAATAATTATTATCACTATATATTATAACAATTGGACTTGTAGTTATAGGGATCACTGTTTTTTTTCTTGGGGGGGAGGGGAGGTTATCACTAGATGTTCGTGTTCTAAATTATTCGATCGATCCTTGCCTAGCCTAGCTCTTGTGCACCACAATACGTCCTCACCCCACTAAAGACTGTTGCCGACTGATGCAATAGATCGGTCGGCTACGCGCACATGGGACCGTGATCTAGCCGGCCACGGCCCCGAGGAGTTCGATACCGGCACGCAAGCGCGGCAGTGCATTTTATCTCTGTGTAGAGAACACATTGTAGAAGATTTAAAAAATAGAACGTTTTTCAATGATTTCACTTTCAATTATACATTAATATTCAAATACGACTGTATTTACAATAATTATAATGCAACCAATTGTTTTGATGTAAAATAAATTGGTTATTTTATTATATCCGTGATTTGATCATGTCCATTGTAATGTTTAGTGTAGGGACTAATTGAAAAATGTATTTTATAACTCGAAACAATCTAAAGAACCATCCATATAATCCTAGGGACAATAAATTTGATAGTAAATTATGTTTAGCGATCAAATTGAGTGCAATATGAATGGAAAATTGTAATTAATATTTAATCATCAGTTGGTACAAAAGGCTCTCAGACCTATATATGTATTATTATGCCCCTTGGTATATATAATGATTATCTGTTCTTTTTTCTTTGTTACATCATAAGTTTGTTTTTGTTTTTTACAATTAATTCCCCTGAAGATGTTCTAACTTGTCTCCATATTGATTGTTTGAATTTTCTTCAAATAATACCAATTGTGTAAGGGCTCTTTCCGCAACTAACCTGTTTCAAAAATGTGAACCAAAAATAGTTTTAGTTTCATTATTAATATGAATATGATAATATGAATATATTCTTCTGTCCATGTCGCTAGGTGATAAATGACTGAAGATGTAAATAGTTCTGAACTAGAAAACTAGCGAAAGGCACGTGCCAATTCCCGTATTGATCTCTCAAATAGATCTTGTGAAAACAAAAGATGAACACTGTGAATCTCACCTTCGTTCATCCAGAAATATCTCACGTGAGAAATATCTCATGTTGCTTTTCTGTCCAGCTAGATCTCAATGACATTTCTCATATTTATATTTTGTGATATTTATCACTAGGCAAACGTAGAATGTGCGTTGTAAGATGAGCGAAACTCTACACACCTTGATCATATAAAATGAACTTGATCCGATGCCAATTATATATATATATTATATAAATATGTATAATAAAACACAATAGCGATCGCTGAATAACTAATATCCAATCATAAGCCAGTATTCGTAGCTTGTCTTATCGCGTCAGATCTTCCCTCTGGTCTGATCTCCATTGATTGGCTGATTGTGAATAACTCGGAGGATTCGAAGCAGAAAATAGAATTGTTGAAAAGTTCCAAGTGGAGATGGAGAGAGAGAGAGAGAGAGAGAGAGAGAGAGAGAGAGAGAGAGAGAGAGAGAGAGAGAGAGAGAGAGGGGGAGAGAGAGAGAGAGAGAGAGAGAGAGAGAGCGTGGGAGGAGGCAGACAGAAGGAAGGAAGACAGCTAGAGATAAGAGGAGAAAGAGAAAGAGAGAGAGAGAGAGAGAGAGAGAGAGAGAGAGAGAGAGAGAGAGAGAGAGAGAGAGAGAGAGAGAGGCAGACAGAATCTAGTGACAGATAACATAAGAAAGACAGCTATAGCGATAAGAAGGAAGAGAGAGAGAGAACATTGTAGATGGGAAAGAAGATTGTAGAGGAATAAAATGTGACAGTAAATGGCTGAATGAGTTAGTTAACGTTTTATAGAAATCAAGCCATACCTATAGGCCTACCCTAAACTTGGCGTTTTGGAAAAGTTATGAATTTGCGAGTTGCGAAGATTGTGCCTGGCTTAGTCAAGTCGGCCGTGGGTTCGAGTCTCGCGTGTGGCATTAGTTTCTAGGAACCTTCTTTCATCTCCCACTAATTCGTACCCCAACCAAACCAACTGTTAGTGGGGCCATTGAATAAACAATAATCACAGTGAAAGTAGTTCGCATGATTTATTTTTGTTGATAATACAAGAAATAGTCCTGGTGTCAAAGTTCATTGGTTTTTATTCTAAATAATTAAAATGGGGTGGTAAGATCGCCCTTGTGGTGCCCCGTTCAAACGATCCTATATTTCGCCCATAGCCTTAATTGGGAAATAATGATTTTTGTACCAAGTTTCGAAGTTATTACGAAAAAAATAATGATACAAGAAATATGATTCTTGTGATGAAATATAATTCTCCAAGGGCCGGTATTACGAATCGATAGTTAGTGGATTAAGCAGCATTTAGCGGATTAACTTGTTATCACCGCATGGTACATTATAAATCATTTTCGTACCTTTAACAAATAGTTAGTGGAATAGTACTTAACTAAGATTCGTAAAACCGGGCCTAAAGCAACGATATTAAACTGGGATAGGGACTACTAACAGAAAATTATTGATGAAGCTAGAATTATTGAACACTATTGACACTAAACACTATGACTATTGATTTTTTTCGTCTTCTGTCCAAAGCTTCGATCACAATTACTCTTTATTGATTCAACAATTATCAGTAAAAGTTGAGTGCGAATAAGGTCATTGACCCTTATGACCTAATTACCAATCATGTTTAGTCCTCCCTAAATCAGTGTTTTCTCTTCTTCTTCATTCCGTGTTTGATAAGAAATAGCCCCCCCCCCCCTCTTTCCTCACTTCTCTCTCTCTCCTCTCCTCCAACACGCGCTCATGTCTCTCTCAATTCTTCTGTTCCTTCTCATCTCTCCTCATCTGCTCTCTCGTCCTCCTCTCCCTCTTCCAACACTCTCTCTCTTCTCTCTCTCTCTCCTCTCTCTCTCATCTATTCTCTCTCTCTCTCATCCTACTCTCTCTCTCTCTCTCTCTCTCTACTTCTCTCTCTCTCTCTCTCTCTCTCTCTCTCTCTCTCTCTCTCTCTCTCCCTCTCTCTCTCCCTCCCTCTCTCTCTCATATCTGGCCAGCCAGAGCGAGTCAGCCTAGTCGGTTGTTTTAAGGGAATGTGGGGGCGGTAGGGGGTGGAATGGGGGCGGTAGGGGTGGAATGGGGGCGTTAGGAGTGGAGTGGGGGCGGTAGGGGTGGAGTGGGGGTGGGTGCCGACAGAGGGCGTTCAACTTTCGATCAGAGCCCCCGCGACCTACATTGGTATTCGAAGTCAAAGAAAAAAAGGAAAAAAGGATAAACATTTTCCTAAAACAATTTCTAAACATTTATGTATAGATTTGAGCAGAATATTTTCCTTATTACTAGCATGTATAATTTGCCACAAGGTCATTGTTGCTCAATAAAGGCCAAGGATGAGAAGTTAGGGTCATTCAGTCGAGGCATCACAAGGGAAATAACTAACTATTAAATAACTCATTTAGGCGCAGGTTTACGAATTGATAGTTGGTGGATTAAGCAATAGTTATCGGATTAGCACTTGTTATCACCCTTGGTTATATGTAATATTTTCGTACCTTAATCAATAGTTAGTGGATTAGTACTTAACTAAGAGTTTGTAAAAAGACTGCGATCTTCTATAAGGATGGTCGACCATGGCGGGAATCAAACCCCGGTCTCCTGAATGACGGTCCAGAACGCAACCAACTGACCCACCCGATTCGGTTGTTGTTGTTTTGTTTTTTTATATGTCCTTGTTTAATTATTGTTTTTTATATAACATTTCTATACCGGCACAAAATGACCTAGATGTTGACGCGCCGTTAAACACAGACAATAATAAAATAATAACATTTTTATATAGTACTAGCTGACTCGGCAAACGTTGTTCTGCCATAGAAGTGATTTGTAGTGAATGTTGATTGTTAATGTGAAAATAAGGTGATGGCGGACTAGGCGCTATCTAGCGAGTACCCCTGCAAATGTGTTGCCAAGCGCGGCAGACCTTGAGTAACGCCGTCAATGTCATTGAACAACGCCATTACTGGTGTTGTCCTTGAATTGCCAAATTTTTTGGATATTGCTCATAGGAGAAAGCTTGGCGGAAGATCTTGTATACTTTAGGACCTTCTACCAGCCCTATCGAATGTGCGTGAGGAATTTCACGACACTCAGTCGAGCCGTTTCGGAGGAGTTCATCCTCTAACATGTGACATGATCTTTTTATATATAAGATAATAATGTATATATTATATAATGTATATATATATATATATATATATATATATATATATATATATATATATATATATATATATATATCGCTCATCTTACAACCCAAATGCTGCGACTGCCTGGTATGTAGTAAAGCCATGACTGCCAGCAGTGTCTAACACAGACATCACGAACTGGTGTCTAGCTGAGCCAATAAGCAGCGGCTGCTAACAGCTAATAACAACACCAACTACCAGGTGATAACCAGTTAACAATTAACAACTCACTAACAACCTGCGTAATGGAACCACCACTCTCAAATATCTTCGCCACGTTAGTAGACAAGTTAGCTCTGAAGAACTAAATTGATAATTGTTAGCTAACTGGAAGAATATGTTATTGCCACTTGGGATAGTTAGCTCTGCAGGGCTGGGATTATATTGGTTATTTATTGGACGAGCTAAATACTATAGCAAAATGTCCAGTGCTTTTTTATATTGGGTTTAATCATAGAGTAATAGAGTAAAAACCTCTTTAATCTATGGTTTAACGACGCACTGTAATGATAGCGGAGATCTAATGGTGTCGTATGGATGATGAGATGAAGGTTTCTTGGGTAATGGGAAGGAAGCGGGATATATATATATATATATATATATATATATATATATATATATATGTATATATATATATATATATATATATATATATATATATATATATATATCATAGATTTTTTCTCATTAGACGAACTTTAGCGAGGATTCAATTTGACATACTGAAGAAAATTGGTGTTCGTTTTTAAATTTTTATGTTTTTTTATGTTTTTTGTCGGTTCTCCACAGGTCAAACGGCTACAGCTATCAACTTCAAACTTGTTTTCAATATGGTTCCTCATCTAACTTGGATCTGTATAGTTTTGTGGTATTATCGGGTGGTAACTTTTTTTTAATGAATTTTAGAAATTTCAAAAGTACCCATTAGAATAACACAGTGGGAAAAATATATATTTTCCAAAAAAATGAAATTTTGTTTGATGGTAAATAACATTTTGATACACATTTCTGGGAATTTTCAGCTTAACCGAATCAGCCATTTTGAAGAAAAACATCAAATGTGCTAAAAATTGGTACCACTCGAAGCAGTTTTTACCCATTTTTACCCATACTATATTACTATCCGCTCGTCTAATAACGCATATATGGCGTTTTCCTAGTATACTTGATAAAATTATTTTCCTTCTTACTTAGTACTGGTAAGTTATTGTAGACTCTATACCAGTATAAATATATCTTTTTACGTAGAGTTTTTAATTTTTCTCCCTACACCACGTAAGCCGGGCTAACGCGGGTTTAGCCACAAATTAACCACTGGTTACTTGACAGAAGCCTACAATGTTGAGCCATGTTTGCCGTGCGTATATCCAGTTATCAGTGAGTGTAAACAGTGCTAGGCCCCCTTGATCACGGAACGAGCTGAGACAAGTGAAGCCGACATCTTTTGCAGTGGATTATCTCGGAGCAAATATTAGCTCTACCTGTCGTTGGTTGGTTAATCTCACCTCGAAGTTATCAGGCAGTAGTCCTAGACTCTCGCACCTGACTGGAACATAAACTAGGAAAACGCTATATATGCGTTGTTAGACGAGTGGATAGTAATAGTATGGGTGAAAATGGGTGAAAACTGCTTTGAGTGGTACCAATTTAGCACATTTTATGTTTTTTCTTCGAAATGGCTGACCCGATCAAGTTGAAAATTTTTAGAAATGTGTATCAAAATGTAATTCAATTTCAAACGAAATTTTATTTTTTTGAAAAATAAAAATATTTTCTTTTTTTCCGCCATGTTATTCTATTGGGAGTTTTGAAATTACTAAAATTCATAAAAAAAAGTGACCACCCGATAATGCCACAAAACTATACAGATCTAAGTTAGATGAGGAACCATATTGAAAAAAATTTTAAATTGATAGCTGTAGCCGTTTGAGCTGAAGAGAACCGACAAAAAACATTTTAAAAAAAACATAAAAACGAACACCAATTTTTTTTCAGTATGTCAAATTGAATCCTCGCTAAAGCTCGTCTAATCAAGGTGTGTAGAGTTTTGGATTTTTTTACTTTATATAGATATCTCGCTCATCGTACAACGCATATTCTGCGTTTGCCCAGTTTAACCCACCTGTCAAATGTAATAACTTGTTAAATATATTGTTATAATTCCTCAGACGGATCTATCAATCAATTGATTATGATTTATTGGCGTCTTTTGATAAGAACCAATAAATCCAGGCCTAAACCCGAATTAATAACCATCCATGGATTACCTGCATTATCATCATTAGTAAATATAGCCCACCTTGATATTGTGTAGGCCCACTATATATAGGAACCAGTCTTTGAGAGATTAGATTGCAGGTTAAGAAGATTAGAAAAAGATCTTAAAAAATACTCCATTCTATAAAACTAGGAAAACGCCATATATGCGTTGTTAGACGAGCGAATAGTAATAGTATGGGTAAAAACTGCTTCGAGTGGTACCAATTTAGCACATTTCATGTTTTTTCTTCAAAATGGCTGACCCGATCAAACTGAAAATGTTTGGAAGTGTGTATCAAAATGTAATTCAACTTCACGCGAGATTTCATTTTTTTGGAAAATTAAAATATTTTTTTTTTTCGCCATGTTATTCTAATGGGTATTTTTGAAATTTCTGAAATTCATAAAAAAAAGTTACTACCCGATAATGCCACAAAACTTTACAGATCTAAGTTAGATGAGGAACCATATTGAAAAAAGTTTGAAGTTGATAGCTGTAGCCGTTTGACCTGTGGAAAACCGACAAAAAAACATATAAAAAAAAACATAAAAACGAACACCAATTTTTTCAGTATGTCAAATTGAATCCTCGCTAAAGGACATCAAAGCATGTATACCAAGGAGGTTAGATTACTATTAGGCTGGAGAGGGCTTCAATTGTTGGAGACTGAAGCTAAAAAATCTAGGTGGCTTATGAGTTTGAATTGTTGGCGGCCATCTTACGAGTGTGAATTCTAACTCAAAAAAGAATATTTTGTATAAAATATTGTATATTTCACATAAAAACTTCTGCCTATAAACTTCTATAAGGTGATTGATGGTCCTCTGCCTAGCAACACTCGCTCACCCCTAGCAACCAGGGCTACCAGCTCGAGCGTTTCCCACACAGTGTGTTGGCCTCTATAC
>OU015474.1:1848808-1908492 GCA_907164805.1 Brachyptera putata
CCGGAGAAGCGTCGGGGACGCGCAGGGCGTAGAAGAGGGCGCCGAGGATGTAGAGCAGGCCCATGAGGATGAGCCAGCCGATGGCGGCCTGAGTGATCGCGTTGAACCAGCCCTCGGCCACTGCGTAGTGGACGGCCGGCACCACCCCGCTCAGCCCGAAACCCATGAACGTTCCTAGAAACAGTCGGGGCGGTTAGCGGCGAGAACAGACGACGATTTCGTAATCACCATTTCAGACCAGTCTTTTTGGAGAAAATAATGTGATGAATGTTTTTTTTTTCAACGAATAGATAAAAATAACAGCAGAAAAATGTTGCAGTGATGATTCAGGGCTCCCTAGATTCGATATTAACCGAATGAAGTTTATTTTATATGATCAAGGTGTGTAGAGTTTTAGATTATACTTCATATAGACATCTCGCTCATCTTACAACGCATATTCTGCGTTTGCCTAGTATAGTTTCTAAAATACTTTAAATAGGCCAAATAACTTTTTTTTATTGTTATTGTTTGCTCAACTTATTGTTTGCAAAAGCTAGGTTATACGGGATATAAAATATATCTTGCTCATCTGACAATGTTATCATCTCATCAATTCTGCATTTTCCTAGTTTATATCCATGATCAACGTAATCGACGTGAATCGCGTACGCACCTGCCCTGAGCGGCCGGTACTTGGGCTCGCTGAACGTGTCCCAGAGCGAGACGACGATGGAGGCCACGCCCAGGCACACCACCACGCACAGGTAGATCAGCTTCGGCTGGAAGTCGCAGTAGAAGCCGTAGTACAGCCACGGCACGAACGAGCCCATGATCAGCAGAGCGATGCCGCAGTAGTCAAGCCTGGAACGAGACGGATTGTGACAAGGTTAGAGCGGAGAATACAACGATGCCCGACAAATGCGGTAGAAATTTGGAAATTTATTAGAAGGCAGTACAGTGAAACCTCTATGCATCGTTCCCGGATCCATCGTTTTCCTGTTTGTGTCTTTCATTTTCTCTTACCCCACTCCCATATAATCAATGTTAAATATTCCTGGATGGATTGTTTTCCTGCATGGATGGTTTTATTTTCCTGGTCACTTGAAAAACGATGGATCGAGGATTCACTGTACTCATTGAGACGAAATTAAAGATATAGTAGTATGAACACAATGTAGTGATACCAACTTACTTCATCATATAATATAAAGAAGGTGTGCCGACTCAGTCTTCCAATTGGAGCATTTCCGCCGTCATAAAGGTTGCATTTGCCTGTCGCACAACTATCGCTTCTCATATTGAACTACTGATCACGGCTCAGTAGATAACATGCGTGATGCACATATTATTGTTTGATAGCAATCAAATAATTACGTCAACAATGACACCTTTACCGTAGCCACTCAATCTCGTCTAGTTCACAAGAGAGTCCGCTAGGGTAGATGGGAACTCTGGCATTTGACGGCAAGAAACCAATCATGTCCGCCATGTTATAGTAAGGGAGTCGGCACACCTTCTTTAGGCCTATATTATGATGAAGTAAGTTGGTATCACAACATTGTGGTATGAATAATAACTCAAATACAGTCCTTATGTAGAAATCATCCTAGGTCTTAATCAAGAAACAGTGATTTTGTGTTGACAAAAAATTATACATAACCGTATGTGTCGCTCTAGTGCTGAGAAACTACCGACGAAAGGCGTTACGAAAGGCGGTCCACTCACTTGCTGAACAGCTTCCCGACGCACTCCGAGTGGCAGTGCACGGTGTGGAACGCGAACGACATGCCGAGGCAGATGATGGCGCCGGCGAAGAACGCGGCGAACACGAGCTTCTCCTGCAGCTGGATCTCGTACGTCGGACGAGTCAGGAAGTACGTCGCCACGCCGATGAAGGCGGCGCAGCCTGGAGTGGGATATACACGTTTAGGAGGGATACTTTTACATTGATTCAACGTTGGATTTGGGTCGTTTTGAGTTGGATTTGTCCCATTTGGACCCGATTGGACTTGAATTTGCCCATTTTGCCCCAGTTAGAGTTGAATTGCCTCAATTTGCACTGATCAGAGTTGAATTTGCCCTATTTTGAACCAATTGTGGAGTGGAATTTGTCCCATTTTGCCCAGTTTAGAGTTGGATTTGTCCCATTTTGACTCTATTCAAGTTGAATTTACCCACTTTGCACCGATTGGACTTGGATTATACTGTTAAGTATAACAGTACTTGTTTCCTCATAAGTTTCAAAGAGAACCACAGATATTGATGTACACGCTTTTAAAATAGCACAGTTATTTTAAATATTTCTGGCTATATCATACTTATCAATAATTAGGCCAACTTCTGTAAAAACGAGTACGTCCATAGTCCTTTTACCTTAGTAGAAACACGTATTGAGATAAAATCAACTCCCTCCCAGATAAAATGTAAATCATTAGACGAGCTTTAGCGAGGATTCAATTTGACGTACTGAACAAAATTGGTGTTTGTTTTTATGTTTTTTTTTGTCGGTTCTCCACAGGTCAAATGGCTACATCTATCAACTTCAAACTTTTTTTCAATATGGTTCCTCATCTAACTTAGATCTGTATAGTTTTGTGGCATTATCGGGGAGTAACTTTTTTTTTATGAATTTAAGAAATTTCAAAAATTCCCATTAGAATAACATGATGAAAAAAAAAGAAAATATTTTTATTTTCCAAAAAAAATGAAATTTCGCGTGAAGTTGAATTACATTTTGGTACACATTTCTAAAAAATTTCAGCTTGATCGGGTCAGCCATTTTGAAGAAAAAACATAAAATGTACTAAATCTGTACCACTCGAAGCAGTTTTTACCCATATTATTACTATCCACTCGTCTAACAATGCATATATGGCGTTTTCCTAGTTAAAATCCCACGCAAGCTGCTTGTTAGCACGTACCCAGCAGGTGCGTCCATATGTTCCCGGTCTCGGTGTGAATGCGGAAGATGCTCTTGAAGCACGCGTAGAAGCTGGGCAGCGGGGGTCGGTGACCCGCGTGCAAATAGTCGTTGTCCTGGAGCCAGCGCGGCAGGTTGCGGAAGTGGCACACCTTCCAGCCCGCCTCCCACACCTTGCGCACAAACTCCTCCGCCTGCTCGGCAGCGTTGTGAGCGAGCGCGCCGATGTCGATCTCGTCAGACAGCACGCCGGCTTTCAGCACCTCCGTCATCTGGCGGCATTACATAACCTTGCTTTATTGCCGGCACAACATAACCTCACTTTATTGCCGGCATAACATAACCTCACTTTATAGCCGGAATAACATAACCTCACTTTATTACCGGAACACACATAACCTCACTCTATCTCGTGTCGGCACATATAACCTCACTTTAGTGCCGGCATACATAACCTCACTTTCCCGTATCTTACCTACGACTACCCTTGACTGTAGTTTAGGTTAGGCCGGCACAGACATAAACTAATTTTATCAGGAGCATTGGTATACATATTTTATTAAAATTTTAATATAATTTTTGGGTTTTTAAAATTCGTTAGGTTAGATCAGATAATCTTAGGCCTGGGCATAACGCAGACCTCTTAAATGGAATAGGACCACAAATACAACACAAGAGTACACTAATAACTGATACTATGCATTTAGCCAAAACCTGATGTGTTAGACACGGCAACAAACTTGGTAACAGGCCGAAGAAGCTTAACAAGTGCTTTGATGCCAAATTCATAGCAACACGTCTATCTGCAAATAGAGCTCACCCAAACTGTTACCTAAGAGCACACATAACCTCACTTCCCCCACCCACCTGGCAGTCTAGCAGGTGCTCGTCGACGGGCGTGCTGGGCAGCGGGCAGCCGCAGCCCTCGTCCTCCTCCTCGAGCACGCTGGCGTCGTCTCCCAGCAGCTCGCGCAGACCGGGCACGTTCGACGCCAGCGACTCTCGGTCCGCGTCCCACACGGGTCGGCGGCGCAGGCCCAGGCCCAGCGGGTCGTCCAGCGACTCGATCGCGTCCTCGTAGTCGCTCATCGTCGGGCTGCTAGACGAGACAAGCGGGGATTAGTCGTGACTTGCGGTGCGTCAGAGGGGGTTTGGGGGTACATTATGTGTGACAAATTAATTCTGATTGGCTGTTATTTTCGCATTCTATCGTTAATGTTGGTAGTTTGGATATTATGTTTTCATCATACTTTGGGAGGCGTTAGTGTTACATTTTAATGGACCTTCAAGATAGTCGACCATGACAGAAATTAAACCCCAGTCTCCTGAATGACGTTTCAATATTATAAATTAAATTAAATGAACGATGATAATATTTTCTAGGCCTATACAACATTCCGATCAACACTACACAAAGACCTACGATTCACGCACTTACGTAGTCCACCAATACGTGACGAGAAGTAGTAACGACACTAACCGGTACTTGTGCCTGTTGAGCTCGTTAGCTCGTGTGACGCGATCTCGTGTTATCTACTCCGTTAACGACCAGTCATGAAACCAACTTATCAAGCGTGGAAAACAACGAACGTAAACACGAGTAATAAACCACGCTAACAATGCTGTTGATTTACGAATGTACGCAAAACCGGTTCAACTGATTAAGTGAATTAATGACTGATTGAATTTAATAACTGTAATGAATCAATAATAATTATTATTCAACATTAAAATGATAATAAAATACAAAAATTAAGAGAACTATTATATTATTCCTGACATATCAACAATAAATAGGCTATATAGGGGTAATAGATGAACTAAGAACTGTAATACAATACATAATAGAACTATAAAGTGAGGAAAAGTGAACTGGACGATTACAGAAACCCATACCTTATTACCAATGGTAACTAGTTTCTAACGCGGCGTTTAATTGACTGAGCTACGGAGAGCGGCTACAAATATTATAATAGGGATGCTAGACTTACGGAGCAGCTTAAGGAACCGGCGGAATTACGCTAAACAATTCGTCCCAAGTCGTGATGAAACTGCGGATTTAACGGAGTACGCAACGAGATTTCAGATTCACAGGCAAGAGATTATCTCGGCAATACAAACCACTCTGACGAGATAAGATAAGTGGGCTGAGAATGCACTTCCTTTTGTACGTCTGACAAACCACACAGTCTTATCTGACAGTTTGTTATCTAACGGTTTACGTACTAGCGACACCCTATTTCTGATCACCTTTCTGACTCAAATACAAGTGATTCAACTTCTTCTAATGACGAGCTTTATCATCGAACAAACTTAAACCTTGTAACACTCCATCATAATCTGATAGGAGTGACAAATTACAAATCTCAGTCGATTAGTTTCGATATGCTGAATAATCAAAGCAAATGATGAGCAAATTTTACTTGACTGGTTTCATTTCAAAATTGGGCTAAATTTCAAGATATTTCAATTCAAATTTTGGAATTTCCTAATCAATCAATGTGCAACCTTGAAAGTACAGTTTGAACTACTTGATATTATTCATATTATTAAAATATACTTCAAATAATGCCAGTCGATACAAACACATTGGATAATCAAGAAGAAGATAGGTGCCATATTACGAGGGAATCATACAATACGGTATCAAAAACAATTGAGGTACCGGTAGTGGCTTTGTACCATTGTTCCACCTATATATTGTGATTAGGCCTATATTATATTTACCGGTATACGTATATTATTATTATATTATTATATTATATTATATAATACAGTGGAACCTCTTTACTACGTTTTTCAAGAGACCAGACAAAAAAACTCACAAAAGTAAAAGACTTATTACCGGTAAAGAAACTATTCAACATGTGAGAGCATATAGATGGGATCAAATAATAAAACTTATCAAGGTGAAAAAATGTACTAAAGAGAAACTACTCAATAGGTCCTACTGTATTGTGATTATATTATTAGTGCCACTGTACCAGTAGGCCTACAGTAATTGGACTGTCTTATTCAACGTCACTTTAACAACCATTTTATTGCAGTCGTTATCAGGAATACAATCAAGTTTATGAGTTTACTATGAGTACAATTATCCCCCCCTCCCCCCCTGCCCTCCCTGAGTAATTGATTGGTCCATCAGTAAGATGGTTTGCCATGCACGCACGATTATTGCCACACTCTCCTTGCTTCTCTGACGGGCAAGGACGATGTACGCAAATAAGAGGCCAGTTTGCGGGCGACGCAGAGCCTTGCCCAGAGATCAAGGTCGGCCTGGGGTCGTAGGTCACCACAGCGCACAGGCCAGACTCTTTTATCTATTAACTGACCTATTTGTGGGCCACAATCGGTGAAATTGCCAAATATTTGTCAATATTTGCTGATTTTATTTTTTATGAATGAATAATCTGTCATTTGACTGCCAGATTTTCAAAACACTCCCTACTCCCTATTTTTGAGAAACATCATTTAGAAGTTTCTAAAAACCCCATAAGATTTGGCTGAGCGGAAAAAATTGAAAAATTAAATCTCTCCAATATGATTCAAATTTTCCACAAATGTGAACACAAGAATAATATACATGAATAAAAATTTGGTTTGATATTCGGACCAGCCGTTTTGGAGAAAATAATATAATAAATGTATTATATTCATCGGAAAGATAGAAATATTAGTTGAAAAATGTTGCATTGTCGAAGTCACGGCTTTCTAGATTCATTGACATCGGATGAAGTTCATTTCAAATGATCAAGGTTTGTAGGGTTTTCGATTATACTTTAAATAGACATCTCGCTCATCATACAACGCACATCCTGCGTTTGCCTAGTTTATTTTCAGTATATTTACACTGTACAGATAATTGTGATCAATTCTAGGCCTACTTTATTACTTTATTATTCACTCATTCATTCATTTAATTATAGGGGCCTTACTGGGTTCAACGACATGCTGTACTGACAAACAAAGACTTATTGTAGCTCTGTAGATACTGTGATAGGCATACACAATTTCTAAAATGTGATGCAATTTGAAAATCTCTGACCCAAAATTTGCTACACAAAAATCTTTCTTGTTCTTTCACTGTTGTAAAATGATGAACTATAGGCCTGCCAACCGGTATTTCAAATGGAAATGTCACAACTTGGGCTACCAATGCGAGAGAAATTAATGAAAAAAATTGTCAGTGCATCTTGCAAACAACGTTAAAGTTACAAATAAACGTAGACCTGCCGTAATTAGTAATTGCAAGTGAGTACACTAATTACAAGCGAAGCACGTTGATAAGACTTAGTCATATCTGGCAGATTATTATGTATTAAGTCACCAGCAATCTGGTCAGGCAGATAACAGGCTAGCATATAGTCAATGTGGCACCAAAACTGGCAACACGCATGCAGTAATAATCTACACGGAATGAATTATACTTTCACCAGGTTAAATCATTAATATAATTCAATGATTTATTGACCAATCAGCATGTTAGTTGTGAGTAATTGCAACAGTGTGCTGGTATCAAAGTTTCTGATTGTTGTCAGATGATAGAACGAAGCCTAGGAATGTGAGTGCCTAATCATGATTAGACGATAACTTCTGGGACTTTCTTGAAGACTAATTTAATTATTTCAATATTACGTAACATTTTATCGTTGTTTTATTCTTCTGTTGTAAACATTTTTTTGTTATTGTATTTGTATTATCAGTATTCAATGTTATGAAATTGTTAGTAACTATATGTAGGCCTACGTTATAAATAATACAAAAATAATGCTGAATAAGTAGGTATCTAGGCCTACTACATTGAATAATTGAAAAAATGGATCCATTAGGCCCTAATTTTTAGTTACTGGAACTGCTTATAGAACTAGGCCTATATAGAATAATGAAAATATTTTTTAGATTTTTCCCATTAGTAGGGCCTACATTGCATCTGGAATTGATGTTAATAAACTTTTTCTCAACTTGGGATTATGTTTCCTGAATGAAGCTGAAGAGAGAGAATTGAGTGAAGTTGACACTGAAAGGCATTGGTTGAGTTTCATTAGTTTTTAAATTACTGTCAATATTTCTTCGTTTTGCCACCGTTAGGTCAGGTTTTGAACCATCACTACGACATAAAGCTAACACTACAAAGCCCCCTTACTTAAATTGACCAAAAAATATGTACATTTGATTTAAATTCTATATATAAAACAACAACAAATCACGATTGCTCAACTCCGATCGATGAAGAAAATCAAAATATAAGAGAAACTTCAACAAACTTAGAAAGAGAAGACAATTTTTTGGTACGATATAGGCTACCAGCCAAAACTTTTAACCAAAATATACAGGCAGTTTGCTTACCTTTGGTTGATACGAACAAGTGAGTTGTTCCTTGTTCCCTAACGAGGCCTTGAACAAGGCCTACTCAACGGGAATCTCTTTCCTAGTAACGAACAAGAAGTCCGCAGGTAACGACGAAACGAGGTCTTGGCCTATCGCACCGAATCGCAACTACGGTGCGAACTGAAATGAAAAAGCATACACATTAGCCTTGGGCCAGGTGCGTGGAAAAGAGGGGGGAAGGATAGGAGCCAGAAAGATAGGCTTCTCTTCAACTGGAATTGCTACCTGCACATACGGTCAGATATCAACTCCACCAACAGCCAAGTTATTTGGAGTTACGATAGAGCGGGTGATAGATCAACAATGTTTACAAAAACTCGTAGCTTGAGCACGATTTTAACACATGCCCGACTTGACTTCAGTCGTGCATAATTACATGCGGTACTAACATCTTACCATTAAATAGGGAGATAACTACTTTAAGACCGTCTACAACGCTTACGAGAGTTGTGAACAGCATACGATGATTCACAGGGGGATCAGGTGGACGTGAAAGTGGCAAATTTTTACATAGTAGGCCTACTAGGTTAGCCGCTCTAGGTCGACCTTGAAGCTAGAGGTGGTCTAGCTACGACTATTATTGTAAACAATGGAAGTGACACTTGGTCTAGTGCACCCTAATGACTTGGACAACCTAACAGCAAATCAACTATATTGTAGATATATGGTATAAAAGACGCTTTCAGTAGGCGACCTTTCAAATGATAGGCCCATAGTGCAAGACTAGAACCTTATACCTCACTAGCGCAACCTAGACGAGACAGGCCTATAAGCGTTTTATTGAAGCTCTGAAAATTGTAGGTACCGGCATGAGGTAACGTAGTTATTATAAAGTCAATGGTACCGGTATAGGACTAGGCCTAGTTCTAGGATCTTCCATTTGTATTCCATCCATAGGATCTTTCCTATTGTATTGCAGATCTGTCACAGGAAAGTGAAGTAATCGTTCGGAGATAAACGTTTGAAGATAAACGTTATCCTAGAATGTGCCAATCCACTAAAAGAATTAAGACAATAGGATCTATGGAAGTTAGGTTGGACTTTAGCTCTTTCCATCTAGGCCCAGCATGGAATTGGGAAGTTGAATGACATGAAATCTCAAACATTTATCGCAACTAAGTTCACTAAGCTAGGCATAGATAAGACCAAGTTTAACATTAATAATAGAATAAAAAATGCGTTCTACGTAGTAGGGTACCATTGGTAGGCTAGTACGCTCACGATAATTATGCTAGGCAGTTTGCCTATGTCTAGCGGGGCATAAAACAGCTGTGGCCTATGGCACAAAGACCAACGGATACAAACTGTATTTAGACATGGAAATGATGCACGAGATGTTAAAAATATGCACAAGAGGAATGAAAAATATATGCCACATATAATAAAAATATTTGATTTACGTGAACACATATCTTACCTTGAAATTACGAACTATTAAATCCACACTTTGCAATACAACACAGAAATTTAGAAACTGCTGAACTTCTCTGACGTCACTCATTTCATCACAGCCTTTTTACATTTAGTTCGCAGCTTTTCGTCTTTGAAACTTTGCTAGTCGAGAAGGCACACATAATCAGCTGTGTGAAACCGCGAAATACGGTCTTGTGTGGTCGTGCGCGACAAAAACCAAAATAGATTTCCATTCCCTGGATCATTGCCCTGGATTATTTCCATCGTAGGCCGAGACCGCCGAGTTGGTCATTAGACTTGAATAACATTGGTAGTATTAGCAGGTAAATAACCAAATATATTCCATTTAGGAAAAGAGACAGTTAATATAATTAAATTTGGCTCGGGCCTGTGGGTTTCTGTGAACTAAAATAATAATGGCATTTCAGCTCCAACCGAAGCTAGGCTATCGAGAAGTAAATGAGTCTTAATACCAGCATAATAAATATATTACGACGATCTACTACTACTCTCTACTACTTCGTACTCAAATTAAAATTTTATTAAATCTTGTGCGAGGATCCGTATATTTAAGCAATCTAATTCTAGTACATGTGTATGTTGCATGGTGGCAAGGTAAGCCTACTCTGTCCAGTAGGCCTAACTGTACGTTCCTCGTTTATCGCCATGGAAAACAGTTGGCGAGTATTATTGTAATATCAAGATTTGAAATTGATAAAATAAAAGTATCTTCATCTTTGAAAGTAACGACAACTCTAAAATTGTGTAGGCCTAGATACATGTAATATAATATGTACTATATATGTTGAGCTATTGAGTTGTTTTTATTCGAGTCATAATCATGTCCGCTATTGAAGAAGAAGCCGATGGTTGGGAAAATGTTGGAAGAACCAACATCATCGAGTTGGATTTGTCTCAATTAGGAAAAGACGCTTTACTCGAGTTGATAAGTGGCATACAGTCGAAATTATCAGTGACCAAAGACACTTTAGATCTTGAGATGTGCAAAGCTGTTGAAACGATGGGAATAACGGCTCTAACGGATGCTATCCAGAAGAACAAAAGTCTCGTGTGGTTTGAATTTGAGTCTGATGTATGTTACGAAATGGAAAGTACTACTAAAGAACGGGTGAAGACGGCTGCCGATTCACTGGAACAGTCAAATGTCGTTACTACTTTAAGAATCTATTTGGACGACCTGAAAAAGCTTGATGTCCAATACCCACCTAGCATGCCTATTCTTTTACCTGTTGAAAATCATGAATTCCATATTTTTCAAAAGTTACTAATGACTCATATAAGATTATCATTTGTTATGGCCTTGAAAGGTAAATGTTTGACACGGCTGTACTTTAGTGGAATTGCCGATCAAGAGATGGAGGCGATCAGCGAAATCGCGATTGCAAACATGTCACTTGTCGACCTCCAACTAGCGTTTAAGTACCGTTTAGACGGCATGATGGCGCTAGCCAAGTCGTTGCTCTTCAATACTTCCATCACCAATCTGAATTTAGACTGGGATGATTGGACAGCCGATGATGCACTATTGATAAAAGCGCTAGCCAACAATAAAACCATTAAATCCCTTTCTTTATTCCCAGCAGAAATTGATAGCTCAGATTTCATTATGGAATTTTCGAAAATATTAAACGAAACAAATATAGAAAATTTGGTTATCACAGGTAAGTGGATGGGTTTGTGTTCGGCTCGAGCTCTGGCAACGGCAATCAAAACAAACGTAAAAATAGCGAGTCTTTCGATTCAGGTAGATAATAATCCGCTAGTAGTACCAATGTTATTCGACGGTGTACAAATAAACGAAAGTATCAAAGATTTAGAACTGATTTTAACATGTAACGGTGAGACTAGAGCTTCATCTAAACTCGTCGAAATGCTCCGAGAAAACAACTCCCTAGAAAAGGTGAACGTTTCGACTCATTTCGATAGCAGTATTTCAACAACGTCGGAATTACTCGATGTGCTAAGAAATAATACAAATCTGACATCCGTTACGATTCACAACCAGTGTCTTCAGAGCGACGAAGAAGAAATAATATCAACGGAAATTCTTCCTGAAATGTTGGAAAAGCTGAAACAAAACTACGTTGTATTATATTTGGAACTTCCGTTAACCACTGCGATGGCTGATTTCCGTGAACAATGGCAAGTCATCACCGAACGCAACATAACCCTACTTAAACGAGGCGTCAACTTTATTATTAATCCTACCGTTGATAAAACCAAAGCGTACGCATTCGACAAGGTTAGGAATAGCCCTGCGTTATTCAAGAAGCTGATTATGCTCGGTAATGACACAAACCAAGCGTCTAATATGATTGTCAAGGCTCGACACTACGTTAACGCAAACTTCATGCAGTTGATAGGCGTTTACAGCAAGACGTTGTGTTGTAATCGCCACGACGATGGAGCGGTGCAGTTCGATGCGTTGAATTTGGATGTGCGTACAGTGATTTGCGGGTATCTAGACATTGGTGATTACGTATACTCACTCACCAACCACTGATTTGAAAAATGTGGC
The DNA here is from genome assembly GCA_907164805.1 of Brachyptera putata. NCBI lineage: Eukaryota > Metazoa > Arthropoda > Insecta > Plecoptera > Taeniopterygidae > Brachyptera > Brachyptera putata. The sequence continues at coordinate 1,861,051 of OU015474.1, forward strand.
AAGATTTTTGTCAATAATTTGGATTTGTTTGGTTTATTTGAGAGTGTAAGATAATATTAATAATAATGTCTGAAGAAGAATCAAGAAATCAGCAAAGTGATATTATCAAATATATTGAAAGACTCAAGTTCGTAGAATATATGAAAACCTGCCAACTTTTCTAACCAGTCTAAAGCGAATGTTTGTTTTATTTTTGTCGTCATTTCTAGTTGCTAAAATGTTAACATTTTCAATTTTGCTTCTTAATGACTTGTCATTATTATAAACACAGCCACAGTGAAATATTTCCAGTGGCTATATAATATTATATTGAAATTGCTTCACACCATGCAGAGAAGTATCTCCTAAAGTATTGTCGATCCATAATAAACATTTACAATATGTTACGTGTTATTTGTATGTAACGGTACGCTGTGACGTAAAAATCAATGGCAAAAATATTGAGTGTTTCTGTTACATATACGTAAGTGATCTTTTCACCTTTGTTTTTATAAAATATTACTTATTAGCATTTTCAACAAATATTGAAATGTTTGACACTGATTTTATGTAATAATTTGTTAAATAATATTGGGTCTAATGACGCACTGTAAGGATGACTAAGATCTATTGGCATCAATAAATGATATATGGGATGATGAGATGAGAGGTTATTTTATTAGATGTTTTTGGATAGTGGGAAGGAGTTGGTCGTGGCCTGTTGTTAAGGAACCATCCTAGTATTGACCTGAACGACAGAGGGAAACCCCTGTAAGGATGGTCGACCATAGCGGGAATTGACTCCGGCCTACTGAACGACGGTTCACTGTGCTAGCCACTCGACCACTCGTCTCAGTTGTGTAGATCTCTATCCATTTCATAGTCGTGCTCATCTCACAACGTATACGCTGCTTTTTCCTAAGAAATCAACTTTTGAATTATTTATACTATTGTCTTCAATAAAAATGTAAATATCAAAAATGGCTATGAGTTTTGATTTAATAGATTTCTGAAGCGATTTAGCAACGTCGCAGCACAACCCTTACCTAATTACAAACTTGTTCTCAAAATACAGGCGAGAAGAGTTCCTTTGTTACTTTTAATTATTCTTTGTGATGGTAATATCGCCCTTGTGGTGCCCCGTTCAAACAATCTCATCTTTCATCCATAGCCTTAATTGGGGAACAATGATTTTGTATCATGTTTCGATATTTAAAAAAAAAAAATGAGTTACGATTGACATAGCAGTTTAGCTGACCAAGGACATATGAACCCTTGTTCCAGTTTGGTGAGGCAGACTATATATTATTATATTATATTTTAATTTATTATACCATTATATTAATATTATATATCAATATTAATATTTGCCTACCCACTAGGGATTGGAGAGGAACATTTAAAATACAACAATGACAAATAATATAATTATTTAAATCCATTTTATTAACAACACATTTATGAAACATTTCTATAGACATTTTCCAATTTGACAATTATGATATAATAGTACATAATAGACTAACATGATGCCAGTTGTCAAGCCAGCTCGACTAAATCCTCGCTGCGTTCCTATTGGCCGACAGGTCGGTAACGGGACTTCCTATTGGTCGACAGCTCAACAGTGACCCAGTTTAAGTGAGGTGCATTACACGGAACTACGAGATACAATTTATTTAATTCCATAGCAACTGTAAAGAAATGTTCGTCGCCATGGAAACGGTTATTACGACCTTGAGAGAATACGGTATGCTACGGTTATTGTAGAAGAATGTGTCGATGATGATGGTTATTGTTTGTTTAACGATCCCACCAACAGCTAGGTTATACGGGGGTACGAATGAGCAGGTGATTATGAAACGATATGAGAAAGGATGTTTACGAAAACGGGACTTGAACCCACGCCCAACGGTAACTTCAGTTTCTGAAGCGGTGTCTTAGATGACTGAGCTATCGAGGGCGCCACACAATGTGTCGATATTGTCAACAAAGGTTCAGCCGTCGTAATTAACTACGGTGATTATATTAGTAGTTGTCGTTATCGAGTTTTGTGTTATTCGTAGAACCCTTGCGGTGCCTCGTCTGTCTGAACGATCCTACCTCGTCATCCTTAACCTCAATCCAGGAACGATGGCTTTGTGGTAACGTTGACATATTATAAATTATTAGGACCACGACCGGTTTTACCGAAGATATATGAACGGGCCATGATGTATAGGCCCTACTTCATATCTTAGATTTTTTTTTTCACTTTTCTCTAAACAAAGTAAGTGGAAACATTTATTTCGTGTGATCCAGAAATGGGAAATTGTTATCTAAGTTGATTTTCTACTAAAAAGGTACACCCTAACTAGCGTAATCTCGAATACAAACATTTAGCCATTATTCAGGATATCTTTGAATCTATTTGGATAGTCAATATTATTTTTTACTATTAGAATTTTATAACAAATCTGAAAGATTTTAAAATCATTTGTCCAAATTTGATAAGAGATCAATTGATTATTTTGAATATCTTTGGTCTCGAGTATAATTTTAGAGAACGAAGCCTTCATCTTCAGCTATTGATAGTTAGTAAATTAGCGACAACTGAATTTATGTCCATGGGATTGTATTGTACTGGAGGTATAACTCCGTGCTAAAAACTCGGCCCACTTGATCACAACTAATAGTGGGTAACGGCAGCCATGTTCCCTGCTCAAGCTGATTGTTGTCAGGTGTAGGCCGAACAAAACTTGTTTTATATTTAGTGTCTGAATTCAGGCCTTCTTTATTATCACAAATTATGTAATAATACAGAAGGCCTTGCCTTCTATATTATTACATAATTTGTGATAATAAAGAAGGCCTTGCTGCATTACCAATGTGGGAGTAGATCCAACTGGCAGTTGAAAAAAGAACATGGCCGCCGTTTCGAAGTAACCGGAAGTATGGGATCTGGTACACGGCTCGGCACTGAGATAGACCTCCATATATACAACTCCATGATATGCCGTTCTTATCAAAATTTGTTCAAAACAAAATTCTTTCTACCCGAGCGGAAATTTTTAGTTATGCGACGCCCTTTGACAATTTTATTTTCGTTAGGAATTTTTAATAATTTGACGATCCAAAGAGTTTTCAATCATCCGACGACCCTACTAACTATTTATCATCCCTACACTTCTACTATTATTAAAATTATTTTCAAACTTATTTACACAATGTACAGAAACATATTTCATGTTTATCAGTAAATATCTCGTCTGCCGTTATTAGCAGCAGACAACTCCAATATTACAAGCAGGCAGTCAAACGCTGGTCACAAAATTCGGAAACGAATTTTTGATTTTCTTTATTTCGACAAATAAAAAAATAAACTTGTTTGTTTTGCACGCACGCGTCAATCGGTCGGGCTGACTGAAATGACGCGAGCGCGTCAGGTCCCAACAGTCTTCATACACAATTATTTACAGTTTACGTTATATTTATTTATTACACACTTTTGGATTTTTTTCGGAGAGTCATATTGAGTTAAGAAATCCACAGAAATAGAAGTACCGTATCGGAAAGTATTTTTTGAAAAATTAAATGGTGATTAATTAAAACGTAGGAATTTAGCATTAATCAAATAGACTATCAAATCTAAATATTCCTCAAGGATAGGGCCTATATATATGAAGGGTACAGGGAAATAATGATACAACTCACACATTGTAAGTTCTGAGATAAATACAATTCTAAGTTCAAAACCATGGGTTTTTCTATAGAGGTCGATATTTCAACTCCATTTTTCGTGGACTTGTATCATTGTTATCTAAACTCTCGATGCATATTCGGAAAGCTTGTGAAAAACACTGTTAGATGGCGTATCTAACTCATTTTTTTACAAAATGTGACTTGTATCGTTATTCCTGTGTACCCTTCATATATATAATTATATATATATATATTTGATTTTCTTTGTGTTTTATAGTATTTTGGTTGAGGTAACATTATATTATATTTCACTATTTTTCACTACAAATGTATTTTTCAGACCATTAAATTATTTCATGAAACTATGCACGATTTTGAAGATACTTGCATAGTAAAATATAAGATAATATCATTTTCGAAAAATGTGTTGAAATATAAAATCAACTGGAAAAGTTCTCAAAAGTTCTCAAACTAATCAAAAGTAAACACTACATGCTCTAGCAACTCGTACGTTTGGATATTCATTCATAGGACAGTTATTTCTGCGAAGGTCTTAAATTAATATTGAACGCTCCGTTTAATCAAAAATATATTCCAGTGCAAAACATTCCACTATTTACACTCGATCAAAACGTCAAGCGAACGATAAAAACCGAACCACATGATTCAACGTTAACCATTGGCTAGGTTATTACTCGCCCTATTTTACAAAGCAAACCAGGAAAACAACACGCTAGGCTTCTGTTTAACTACCCGTTAAAACAACCGGTATTCCTATACTTGTATCCACGAAAGAAGGTCATTTACCAATATAACAAAAACAAATATCACCGGTATACTCGTATAACTGTAGCATTTTTATTTATTTTAGGATAAGATTTACGACCATAAACACAACTACATACTTGGAAAGCATCAGATGTTCAAATTTGTCTAGAATAACTGAAATTTTTACTGTTGTAAAGTTGGTAGACCATCTTCTTTCGTAGATACAAGAACTAAGGAATTTAAGAACGAAAAAAGTAGCCAACAACACGACAAAACAAAAAGATTACGATTTTAAATCGTGATTTAATCTAACGTACATATTTTAAACACGGAACTAGTCGAGGAAATTCAATTATTAAATTGAAAAGCGGAACTACATTCAAATAGTCATCAAATATTAGGAAAATATTGCTTTTCTTATATTTACAAGATTGCTACGTCTAATTTTTACAGATTTATTCCCGCCTCCTATGAAGAGCGTAGTTTAATACGACTTGTCGTGTGGTGTGTTGTAGTGGGCGTAATTAGTATTTCATTTAATTAGCGTCAACAGGAAAAAGCACGAAGCTTGGATATGATTACACGGGGGAAAAGGATGGAGAAAATATAAGTCTACGTACGTTGGTGAAATGAATTACTTCACGGTAGAGTCGTTGACGGAAACGGTATACTCGCGATCGGGAGGTCGCTATTAACTCTCACCATCGTAATGTTCAAATATTGATTTGAATTTTGTTTAATTTTGTTTCTAAAGAAATAACGTAGGTATACCGTATATGTCAGTACAGATATGGATTGAATGCTTGTACCGTACTCGATACAGTATTGACTTGATCACTGATTAATGTTTGCTTAACGACCCCACCAACAGCTAGGTTAAACGGGGGTACGAATGAGCAGGTGATTATGAAACTATCAAGTGATGATGAGTGAAAGGACGTTTACAAAATACATGCCTTATGCGGGATTCGAACCCACGCTCAACAGTTCGCTTCAGTGTCTGAAGCGTGCCTCAGCTGACTGAGCTAACGAGGGCGGCAACTTGATCATATAGCTCATGTTTTTATTCCAAGTTTGACATCTTTTTCTCAAGAAATTAATACGTAGACTGATATTTTCTCTCTTTCCTTCTTCACATACAATAATAGCTGTTCTTTCATTTTAAAATTGATTATTTATAAAATGAGAGAAACTAAATTGGGAAATTACTATATTCCTTTGTTTAAAACATCTCACCAACGATCTACATCAGACGAGGTGTGACGACTGAAACGGAGAACGTTTCTCACGAGAAAATCGACTTCAGTTTACCTAACGGTCTTTCGTATCGAGTTACGAGGGTGCCCTATTCTACTATCAGTAAAAGACGGGATAAAATTCACATTATTCGATCGTTACGCATCGATTCGTTTATCGCCGTATCGATTTCTAATGAAGTTCGTTTCAATCGATGGCCAGATTAGAATGTTAGGATATAAAACCCTAAATATTGGACGCGTACGTGGTACTTGTCAAAGAAATAAAATAAAATACACTGAAATACTAACAATATTTCACAGCTTGCTATCTAGTCACCGGCCAAGTAACCTCGGGAAACGCCCCTCAAAACAACGTGGGAACAACCTAGTTTCTCCCCCGGCACGGGTGAGCAAACCAATCGACCGAAACCAAAACCAAAGACTAGCTAATAGTGATGACATCGGTCCTGGGATTTGAGACCGAGTACCAGTTTGTAAAGACCGGGTATAGGACCGGTCTTTACGTTCCCCCAAAAAACGTGAAAGTACCAAAATCACAAACCCTACAATAACGCATGTCTGCGAAGTATAATGTGACGAATTGATACAAATAATAAACTCTGCGAGATACAGACAGGTTCAAGATAACATAATTGAATTATGATTTAGATATCAGCAATAGGATTAATTAAGACATACATCAGCAAAAAAACATATAATTGTAACAACATAAAAAGACCGGTTATGCAAATTGGGACCGAGCAGTTCAAAGACCGGTCCAGGACCGGTCTCCGGGTACCCTGTATCATCACTTCTAGCTAGCCTTAATATTGTTAGTATTTCAGTGTATTTTATTTTATTTCTTCGACAAGTACCACGTACACGCCCAATATATAGGGTTTTATATAGTTTCTCGTGGTACACTACTTCGTTATTCAACAGAATGTTAGGATCGTTCTGACAGACGTGCACGTGATACCGTATTCTCTCTTTCGGTCAGTTTATACGTCGATAGAGATGGAAGAAGAACACAAACGAGATGAAGTAAGTGCGACATTTCGAAACTTCTATCGGCAACAGACGTAACCACGTCTGTTGCGTCTTCTAGTCGACGGTATTACGTACAACGAAATAGTACCATGTTATATCTGATCATCTCTCCAGTAAGTGTGATAACAATGTGTATAACAATATAGGAAATGGAGGGACCCTTTGGCCTATAGCAAGATGGCTTATCTATTCAAGACACAGTTATGCAAGGATTCAATGAGAATCGTTTTATCTTAGAAGTAACATTTAAAAAACGTTTTTTACAAGTTTTAATTTGAAAATAACTTCTTAACTCGAAGTATCAACGTACATAATGTTTGTTTTTCAATTAGAATACAATTAGGTCATAAACTTATATAGATAACCCACCTAGATTCGAAATTCAATAAACCACAAAGAAGAAACATTTTGAATTATTACTGTTCCATTTGAATAATCAAAATATTCAACTCTTGAATTTACGGGTGAAAACTCTGCAGGGACCAGAACTATTGTTCGAATTACAGCTACATTTGATTTATCATAATTTGAATTAACGGGCAACTAAATTAGAAGGGGACAGAGACAACAGTGTAGCCAACGTACAAATGTACAAGTTACACACGAGAGATGAAGGCTCGAAACACCCGTGCGCTAGTGGTGTGGGATAGGGGGGACGGTCGCTCGGAACCTTCATATCTCGTGGTTACGTTACACACGAGAGATGAAGGCTTGAACCACCCGTGCGTTAGTGGTGTGGGATAGGGGGGACGGTCGATCGGAACCTTCATCTCTCGTGGATACAAGTTACACACGAGAGATGAAGGCTCGAACCACTCGTTCGCTTGTGGTGTGGGATAGGGGGGACGGTCGATCGGAACCTTCATCTCTCGTGGATACAAGTTACACACGAGAGATGAAGGTTTGAACCACCCGTGCGCTAGTGGTGTGGGATAGGGGGACGGTCGCTCGGAACCTTCATCTCTCGTGGATACAAGTTACACACGAGAGATGAAGGTTCAAAACACCCGTGCGCTAGTGTTACAGAATAGGGAAGACGTACACTCAAAACCTTCGCCTCTCATACAACTATTTGTTCGAGCCGCGGTGACGGTATTTACCGCATTACGTGATGACGGTGGGTTTGTCTCGGCCGGTGAACTGAGCCAGTTTCGACATCTCGAGCGCGATCTGAACGAGAGGCTTCAGGACGTCCTGAGCGTCCTTACAGTGGCTGGCAGGATCGACCTCGTAGCTGTCGACGTAGAGGCGGACGGTGGCGCCGGAACTGCCGGTGCCGGACAGGCGAAACACCAGGCGGGAACCGTCGGCGAACAACACTCGGAGGCCCTGGCGAGAGAAAAGTGCGGTTAAAGGCGGGAAATGATGTTGATTCAAATCTGGTGGGGAGTAATTGAAATATGTTGATTTGAAATATGTTGAGCAGGAAAACGATGGATCTGGGAGCGATGCATAGAGGTTTCACTGTATATTTAAATGAATTAAAAGGAACAAATTATGTAAATCAAATCAAGAGCCAGTAGGTCGATTACGAAGTCTAGTTCATTTAGGCGCAGTTTTACGTATCTTAGTTAGTAGTTTAGTACTGCTCCGCTAACTATTAGTTGAAGGTACAAAAATAACATATGTAACGAAGGGTGATAACAAGTTCTATGAATTGGGTGAAAGGGAAGGAGAGAACTATCAATTTGTAAAACTGGGTCTTACAGCCAGTTGCACCAAGTGATGATTAGTGAATTAAGCAAAAATTAGAAAATTAACTTGTTATTACCCTTGGATAGATGTGCTATTTTTGTACCTTAAGTAATGATTAACTAATTAATATTTAATCATCGGTTGGTACAATCTGCTCTTAGTCTAGTTTAGTCTAGTTAGACTTGTTGAGCCAGTGAATGATTGTTATGTCTGGTACCTGTTTTGTCGCGACGCTGGCATCGATGGGGTCGGTGTAGCGGAAGTTGTCTGCCTGCGCCACGACGTAGGTCTTCCCCTCGTGCGCGTACTGCTTGCCTACGAAGTCAGGGGCGGTTATCAGCGTCTCTAGCTGAGTCATCATCTCGTTGCTCGGATCGGACGCGCAGTTCTCGTAGTCGTACCTGACAAGGGCGTTACAAGATCGTTACAAGGGCATTACAAGTTATTTGGCATTAATTTTATGATTAATTCAATTTATATTTATATTGGGATTAATAACACACTGTACTGGTGACTCCGATCTATTGGCGTCAGTGAACGATATATGAGATGATGGGATGATGAGATGAAAGGTTATTTTATTAGGTGTTTTTGGATAGTGGGAGGGAGTTGGTCCAAAGGAACCATCCCAGTATTGACCTGAACGTATTGACCCTGTCAGGATGGTCGACCGTGGCGGGAATCGAACCCTGATCTCCTGAATGACAGTTCAGTGTATAAACAACTCGGCTACTCGTCTCAGTTTGATTTTATCATCTTTCGTTTGTTCGATTGGGGATATAATTGTTTAGTTGATTATATTAAATTTCAAGGTTACACTTGATTTCACTTACACGACCAGCAAGCTTACCTCGTGAAGAAGTTGCGTCCGTACTTGGCCCAGTGTTTGACGAGCAGCTGTTCAACGGAGAGCTGCGTGGCGGCCAGGACTTGGAGCCAGGCGAGGGCCGCCCAAACACCGTCCTTCTCACGGATGTGGTCGGACCCGGTGCTAGAGAGAGAGGGAGAGATTGTTTTATTTTACTAGCAGTTTCAGGTAGAGAATGGTTATAAATTATTAAAACTACATTGTTCAACTTATTAAGGTCATCATTTTTTATTTTTTCAATGTTATTACAGTTAAACCTCGACGCATCGTTCCCGGAATCCATTCTTTTCCTACTTTTATCATACATGTTTTCCTATGAAACCAATGTTAAATTTTCCTGGTTGGTTTTGTTTTCCTGGTCCTCTAAAAAACGATGGATTTCAAAGTATTTTGAAATGCGTTATCATTATAATTATTGAAAGAAATTTAATTCATTGAAAACTTGGGATATTTATCATGATGTTGGAAAGCTCAAATTCGTAGGCCTACATTTTTGTATTTTTTCTCAAATTCGTATTCCATTTTTACATTTTACTGGTACCTCAACCCATTACTAATTAGTAATTTGACTCTAAATCACTCAATTCTTGTTTTCTTGTCCACTTGGGGTCACAATAAACCACTCAATCAAGAAGCCTCTAAGCTCCGATCAGAGCATCCCAAGTTGCGTAGATCTACGTGGACGTTTAATAAGCCACACCCATCAGTAATCGTAGGGGAGTCGGAGGTACGTACCCGAAGCTCTCTTCGCCGCACAGCGACAGTCGGCCGGCGTCCATAAGGTTACCGAAGTACTTCCAACCGGTCGGCACTTCGAACAACTCCTTGCCCGTCTCCGCCGCAACCCTGCAACCAATCACAGCACAGCATCAATACTCTAGACCAATCACAGCGCAGCGTCAATACTCTAGGGTTTAAATTACCAACCTGTATTAGATACTATGTATGATAGTATGTAAGCAAACCAAAAATAAACCATTTTATTCTATTCTATTAAACGATGAAAAGAGAAATAAATGTTTGGTCAAGTTTTCCATCTTGAAAAAAAAACAATCTCCCACTCTTCAAACAGTCTCTTGGTGCTATCAGTCGACCGAAGGTAAAACAATCGTCAGATTCTCTCGACCGACGCTCACCTGTCTACGGCTGCCGCGGTTGGCATGCTGCGAGCGTAGCCCCGAACGCCCGTGCGCTGGAAGTACGGGATGCACGTCAGGTTGGCAGCGAGAACGGCCAGAGAGTCCGACGGCGTCACGAAGAACGCCTTCCTGCCCAGAATCATGTTCCGGTCCTGTCGACGAGATCAGTAATTAGTTGTTAAGTTGGGTTGGTTTGTAGGTTATGGTGACACAAAAACTATTGTTTGTGATAGAATTTAAAAAAAGATATACAGTGAAACCTCTATGTATCGTTCCCGGATCCATCGTTTTCCTGCTTGTAACATTCATTTCTTCTCACCCCACTCCCATATAATCTATGTAAAATTTTCCTGGATGGATCGTTTTCCTGCATGGATGGTTTTATTTGCCTGGTCCCTTGAAAAACAATGCATAGAGGTTTCACTGTACGGTATTGATTTATATTTTATCAGACACTACATTAGATTGTATAAGATGCGGGTACTGTTTGACAAATGAATGAATTACAATTTCTGAAATAATTCGAAATAATATTTTCTCTCAAATTAGAGAAAATATTAACTTCATTATCAATTCTAATCAGCATCAAGATTGTGACAAACCATCATAGCAACACAAGTCACAACAATATGCCGCCCCCACTGTGCGACCGCCCCTTACCCCGTCCCCGTCGAATGCCGCCCCCAGGTCGTAGTCCCCGTCCCTCATGGCCTGTACGAGGTCGGCGGCGTAGGTCAAGTTGGGGTCGGGGTGACAGCCGCCAAAGTCTTCCAGCGGCGTCGTGTTGACGGTGTTGTTGACGGGAGCGCCCAACTCCTCGATGAAGATCCGGGTCACATACGGTCCCGTCACTGGAACACGTCACGGTAAACTGTTATAGCTTTGTTTGACTGCTGTTTGTTTTCATATCGATATATATATAATAAAATATTGAAGGTAAGCGGTGATGACTGATGATTATTGTTTGCGTATTGACCCCACCAAGAGTCGAATTTTTTGGGGTTACAAATGAGCGGGTGATAGGTATATGACATTTACGAAAACCCATGTCTTATGCGGGATTCAAACCCAGGCTCAACGTTCTTTAGATTTCAACATTGGAACTTGATACAGAATCATTGTTCCCCAGTAAAGGCAATGGATGAAAGTAGGATCGTTTGGACGGGGCACCACGAGGGTGAACTTACCACCTCGTTTTAATAATTTTCAATAAAAAACAATGAACTATGACACCAATACTGTTCTGGTCACAGCTATGGTCTGTGACCATACTTTTTCATAGCAGAAAAAAATATTTCAGTTTCCAAAAGTATTGAAAACTAAACCTTTCATGGCAGAAAAAAATATTTCAGTTTCCAAAAGTATTGAAAACTATACCTAATGACTGAAGACGTGGTCAAATAATATAGACTTGGTCTAAAATAAGATGAAAAAAGGATATTAAGTTAGCTGAGGGAAGGACTAAGTCAAGTCGGGCGTCAGTTCTAGTTTGGTATTTGTTTTACATATTTAAACATCCTTCATCTGGCTTATTTGTACCCCCAAATAACCTAGTTGTTGGTGGGGTCGTTCAGCAAGCAATCATGTATCGGTTGTTAATTAACAACATGATAGAGCCGTGACATTTGAAGCAAGGTCTCGTCAGATTATAATATGGAACAGAGCTACTGAGGTCAATAGGTCAAGGTTAATCGTGCGCACATTATTAACATAACTATACATTATAATTTCAATGATACAAAAAATTTGAGAGAATGATAGATTAATATTTCACCTTGTTCTATTTATCTTTGTCAGGTGTACCAAAATAAATGAATAATAAAAAATGTGTTTTGAAAATAGAATACAGGCTACGATAAAGTTTTAGGCCTACCTACTTTTTCTATTGATAAGTTAAACGAAGTCAAAGCACAAACACATGTCACAAAGTCATTGTTCCCAAATTAAGGTTAAAGATGATAAGTTAGGATCGTTCAGACGAGGGCACCACAAGGGCGATCTTACCAACGAAAAGAAAAATCAATTATAAGGTAATGCATGTAACAAATTGTGCATAGTAAAAACAGTGGAAGTCAAGAGCCCGCATCTTGGAAAGATTTACAGGGTGCACTTTGGCAACATATATCTCATCAACTACAAACACCACGGACTCGCGGTCAATTACAATTAGAATGAGACGTCACAATTAGACGTGCCTAGTCGAATATAGGGAAATAATTTCATAATAGAGCAATACTTGTAACAGTTTACACATCACATGAAGGTAGAAATAATTGAATGTGTATTATTCAATTTGGTAATCTATCGTTAAACTAGTTAAGGCCCTGATTTACTGCCGCCAGTCCGACACTGATCTCAGTCGATTAATCGATTAGATAAAACCCCAGAAAGGCGGTCGTTATCAGTGCAGGTGACATTTGACCTCAGTCTTCCTGATGCAAGCACTTTGACCAACGTTACAGAAGAAAAAATATGTGATTTGGTTGAATTCCTAACAGGACAATGTGCATGCATTCTGAATACCAATGACTGCATCTAAATTTAGAATAGTATAGTGTAAGCTATTGAACTCCAATAATCTATGTACAGTAAAATTCAAATTGTGATTCAAATATATATATATATATAGTGTTTAACGATGCACTGTTATGATAGCAGATATAATGGCGTCGGATGGATGATTAATGAGATGATGAGATGAAGGTTTCTTAGGTAACAGGAGGGATAGTGGAAGGAAGCGGTCGTGGCCTATATTGTAGGAACCATCCCTTCATTAGCCTAGACTACAGAGGGAAACCATGAAAAACCCCTGTAAAGATGGTCGGCGGCGGGGATCGAACCGGGTTCGAAATTCCCCTCGCCTCCCGGTCCCGGATCACATGAAGCGAGAGCGTTACCACTGCTCTACATGTGCCGGTACGAGTATCTCTACTTATAAACCTCGGTAAGCTGCTGTTCTTCCTTTCCCCATTACCCAATACGATGTACACGAATAATCGAGTACATCTCGAATGGCTGCCTGTACCCAAGAAGAAGTCATGAATGTAACTTACCGCCATTCATGGAATTGATGAGCACTTTAAACGGTTTGTCCCCTTTGCCACCCTGGATCAGCTGTTTGATGGCGTCGAAGTCGAATATCTCTTTCATGAGACGGACGTAATCGTCAACGGCGTCAATCACTTCCACGACGAATGGTTTGCCGCCAATCTGGTGAAGAGCAGGGCGGAAAATAATTACGCGATGAAAATATGGTTGTCTGGAGGACAACAAAATTAATGGTCATTTCTGAGATTGAGATGATGATTTCTAGTTTTCTCTCAAATTAGGGAAACAAATATTGTTACTATTTATTAAAATCAAGTTTTAGAATTGCGTTGTCATTTGAGAATACTATTAGAAAATCATTTTGCAATGTTCAATATAATTGAATATAATCAATATCAATAATATTATATAACAGTTCAAAGTTCATTGCTTTCAATATAAAATAATAATAAAATGGGGTGGTAAGATCGCCCTTGTGGTGCCCCATCCAAACAATCCTACTCTCATCCTTAGCCTTGAAAGGGGAAGAATGATTTTGTATCAAGTTTTGATGTTATTAGAGAAAAATAAAATAATAGGCCTATAATCATTTTGGCATTTTTCAAGGAAACAAATTAGCCTCGCTCATCTATCACCGACAAGTCGAGGCCCGTAGAATGTATTGTTGGCATGATGACCCCACCAGCAGCTAGATTATTTGGGGGACGTCTATATACTTACATCATATGTTTGTGTTCCAATAGTAGAGATATCACACTGCAATTGGTTCACAATTGAGTATTCGGTTATTTTCCTCGACAGCTCATAGATGTCGTTGGTGACTGAGTCTGGGGCGGGGCCTGAAAATAGAGCGAGAAAGGAAGTTAAAATTCACGTGGGTCAATAATTTAATAATATTGACACAAAATTCAAATCTCAGTATGTTTCACAGATCTTTGACATCGAGTTTTTTTATCTTAGTAGAGTATTTCCCATATTTGCGGCTTGGATATTGTTATATTGTGATGTTTTCGTTTTCGTAGACTTGTTCCTTAGATGAATGTATGTAGTTAGGGCCATCACCACCGCATCATACTGTATGCATTTGTGATTAATATTGAATAATAAATAATAATAATATATAATATTTTATTATTAAATTGTTGTATTCACTTGTGAAGTGTATGAAATTATATTATGCATTGATGTAAAGTAGCAGAACTTGCTAATAAACAATTAATACTACTGCAATTAATTCCTTGAAGCTTGCAACTTATTTTCTCAAGTTTGTATTATTGCTCAAACAAATTCTCGATATGGATAACAGTTACGTTTTCTACGAATCAGAGCTGAATACCGAGTAAACGAGCAGCTTACCTCCGTTTGAAATATTGAACTTGATGCCGAAGTCGTTGTCCGGTCCGCCGGGGTTGTGGCTGGCGGTCAGCAGAATGCCGCCGGTCGACTGGTATTTACGAATCAAGCTCGAAACGGCCGGTGTGGACAGGATGCCATTCTGGCCAATCAGAAGCTTCGACACCTGAAGTCACAAATATTACCGAATCGATTAGTGTTCAGCTAACGAGTAACGCTCAAAGGCATGTGTATTATACATAATTCAAAATTATTTGATACAATGATAGCACATATTTTTAGCCGGATTTTCATTGAGACAAACAATTTGGAAAATGTAATCCTAAGAATTTAAAAAAGAATTACAGTAGGCCCTACCCATTTATAGTTTAAATTCAACCCCAGGAATTATTCAAATCAAGATAGCAGAAAGAATTACAAGTACCCTTCAAAAACACTCCCACAAAAAACCCACAAAAACAAAAAAAGAAACAACATTGTGCTGTAATAGGCCTACTAATGACACTAATAAATAGGGGGCGGGGTCATTTCCCAAGCGACCTTGTGAGGGAGGGGGTGGGTTGAATGTCAATGACCTGATCTCTGTCTACATACCCCATTTGCCGCACAGATCTTAGCAATAATAACCGTAGCTTCTTTACAGAAATATCGACCATCACCGCCCACAACCAACGTAGAATTCTCAAGCTTGGAGCCGAGAGCTGTCAAAATACACTGGACAAAATTTTCTGTATAATTTTCTTGTTGGAAAACTTTGACAGCTTTACGCAGGCCACTTGTACCCGGTTTTTGTCCATCGTAAACCTTGGTAGGAACTTTACTGATTTGAAGTGACATTTTTGATGACTAGGCCTAGTTGTTTAAGTAGCTGTCAGTTTAGTAGAAGAGAGAATAGATAAAGAGCGAGCAGAGATGTTTCGTATATTCGACTTCACGAGTCGGCAGACAAAACCACACTGAGCAATGACCGTGGGGCGACTGGCAAGGTCATATGACGCCCGGCGGCGGGCTTTGAGAGACAAAATAAAGCAGTAAAAGATCTTTTAAATACGAATATGATGACCGAAATCGTGAAGATACTGTAAAATAGACTGGATATAATAATACAAATGATTATTGAAGGCAATTTGATAATTTATAAAAATTAGCTCGTGCCATGCAGCTGGGTCACTGAACTGGTATGTTATTTTTAATATGACAGCAATCTTGATGACAGCTCATGATAGCTGAAATTATGATATAAATAAATAAAACGGAGAACTTTCCATTGACCCAAATAATATATTTCATATTTGTTACATTTAATTAGCTGAAATACAATTAAAGAGTAGTGTACTTGGACTTTGGATATCTTGCATATGGGTCAGAGTAGCCAACAACACGAAGTTGGAGAAAAAGTTCAGTGAGGAGAGAAAATTATCTGTAAATAGTTGTAGCCGTTGAACATATACATACAATAAAACTTGAATATGTACATCAGATTCTATACATCGAATAATGTTTTCTCTTGTTTATGAATAACATTTCGAAAAATTTATTTCTTCGACGTGCTTTAGTTTTTTATGTTGGCTATATCGCGAACAAGTTACGAGATTCAGAAATAATCAGCTGTCAGTTTCAGTTTCAGTTCACTTCAGTTGACACATGATTCTCATGCGGGTGGTGTTGTTTAGTTCAGTGTGTCAAAGTCAGTTATTGCGAGCGTAAACTTATTCGTTCGTCGTACATGAAATTTATCATCTTTATACTTTCGTGATTTTTGTTCGTTATTACTTGTGAATTTCGTTATCCGAGCATTAACTACATTCGACCAACATTTTCTAACCTATAAAAACTACGACTGTTTCGCATCGTATTTTCTAGTGTATTATATCAAACCTAGGAACTAAGACTACGTGTGTTATGAAATAAATAGGCAGGTTATACCACCTTAAAATGTACGATAAAAGTGGTAAACCGGGTACAAGTTGGCGGCCGTCCACTGATCGGGATTCGGGAAGTGAGAGTCATCCATTGCTTTCTTCTGAAGCTAGTCAAACTAGTAGAACCAGTTTTGGGTAAGCTTCCTCCTCCTAGGCTAGTGTAGGCATATTACAACGCACTATGTTCTTTACGTGTATTTCAACCAGATTTCAGAGTTACAATAAAATCATTTATTTGGGCAACAAGTAATCTTGCCCATCTTATTTCTAGGCCTATTGGAAATACCTCCCCTACCTTTGTTTCAATTGTTTTATCTTTTTAAATGTGATCTAGATTATTTATGTAATGGTAAAATTTGAACAAATGCTATTCGTTTTTACTATCTTTTATGCATATTCATAAGCTTGTACATTAAATAGTTATTTTTACACAGTCCTTGACCTGAATCATTGATCTAGCCTTCATTTGGCATTCGGACCGAGGCAAAGAATTCCGAGTTGACTATTGAACCGTAATGATCCTTGATTCGTCTCTCTGTCATGAAGGAATTTTTACAACTGTCACATGAATATAAATAATGCTATTAAAACGGTATTTACTGAATCTATGCCAAGTACTTATATGTTTGATATTGTGGTCCGGGCAAACGAATGGGGAAGATAAATACAGGCCGTCCAATGTGCCCGTTAATTTGGATGAAATGAAACAAGTAATACTTGAAGAGAGTAGTAACTTGGACTCGATGGCAATAAGGCAATTTCAAGTATTGAAACCAATAATCTAGATTTGGCAGAGAGATCAATCAGTGATTCTTTAATAGCCAATAATAAAAAGAAGGTTGAATATAAGAATAAACCTAAAGACGATTCGCTCCTTGGTAGGCTTTCCAACGATGAAATCAAAAAGTGTGAAGGTCAGTCACTTTATGAAAGTCTAATGAGACCGAAAACCGTGAACGATGATTATGACTATGACTTGCCACATGTTGTTTATATGTCTGATCTTGTCCAAGTTATTCGACCTCCCCAAAGGACTAAGCGTACCGATAGTCGTAATGCACCATTTCAAACACGACAGGTACCAATAACCAATAACAACCATCTTACACCACACATTGCCTATCAAAATACTATGAACACGCATACTTTGAGCGACAGTAATAGAGTGAATACATTTGAACAGCATCCTTTTAATTATAATAAGTACACGGTCAATCGGAATCAACAAGGAAATCAAATAGCTGGGAAGCCAACTTTTTCAGACCACTCCATTCATCCAAATCAGCAATTGTCTCGTGACGTTGGCTTCAACCAACCTTCACCGGTCGTGCAACCATCGGATCGAAGCCGCCCCAATATGAATACAATGTGTTTAAAAAACCTGCGTTGGTTCACGAACAGCACCCGTCTTGGCCGATACAACGTCCGTCGTACCAACGAGCAAATCCTTCGAGGTATCAAGTAGAAGCCAACGGCTACCCTTACTATGACGATGATCCCGATGTGTATTACGACGACGACGACGATGAAGACGATTGGTACGACAATATCTATTCCGAAGAGCATTACCTCGACGAACCTAATTTCGTTAAACCCTATCGCCGGCAACACAACGAAACATACTTCCCAACGAAACAACCTGGATTAGAATACCAACTCTACACGAAACCCCCCGAGCCTAGCGTCGCCTCGCCTACGAGTAACACCACGACAAATACAACGTCACCTGCCAACGGTACGTGTAGCGCTGGCAAAGGAACGAAAGACGAATCAGTTTTAACGCACATCGTGCAGGAAGTGAACTGCATCAAGTCCGAACACCTGTTCAACGGCAGCGCAGAAGGCGGTCCGTGCGATATCGTCGGGTCGTGGGTCAGCGAAGCGGCGGGAGTCCGTTTCGACATAACCGCAAATTCTTCCGGATACCTCGCTGTCGCCACCGGCGATCTCACCCCGTCGCGGAAAAAGGGATTCATGTTGTCGGGCGGTTGGTCGATCTACGGCGAGGCCCCGTTCGCCGCCGGAGATCCGTTCTACTTGACCGCCACGCAAGACATCGAGAAGAGGATAGCGTTGTTCATCGGACAGTGCAACACCTGTCAGATGGAGGACCTGGTGACGGGCTCGTGGGTGACGAGTCGGGTCGCCCGGGACTGTCGCGACACGTTCATGTCGTCGATGGGCAAGACGGACATATTCCATCGCGAGTCGTTGCACTCGATGAGGGACGACCGAAAGACGCTGTTCGGTTGCCACGGCAGCACGGTCAAGCCGACGACGATCAAACCTCTCGTCGTGACCAGTCGGCCGCCGTGCAAGAAACACCACAAGACGCCGAAAGAAGGAAGCGGGGCGGAGAATCCGGGAGCGAAGAAGGCGGCGAAACAGAATGGGACGCTGTCGGATCATTGTAATACGTGTAGGAAGAGGATGAAAGAGAAAGATGATGATGAGAGAAAGAGAAGGCATTCTAGACATATGGACAGAAACTGGGATTAATCTTTATGTTGGCTTTATGACCTTGTATAGACCTAAGTAAATAGACTTGATGGACACTATCTTTGTTAGCCATCAGTTTATTTATCTTGTGTAAAGATTTTTAGAAATAAATGCACAAACTATGTTAGTAGGTCTATTAAAATATGTAATGTCTGTAATTTATTTATCTATTTGGTTTAATGACGCGCTGTAACTGAGATAAATTCGCATCAGTGACTGGTGATGAGATGAAAGGTTACCGGTATTTAATCGGTTGGACCATTTTGAGAAACATCTCAAAGTTTCTAAAATCCCCACAAGATTAGGGTGGGCAGAAAAAATTGAAAAATAAAATCTCTCCAATATAATTCAAATTATCCTTGAATGTAAAAACAAAAATGATACACATTATTAAATATTTGTATAGAATTCGGACCAGCCGTTTCGAAGAAAATAATGAAATAAATGTTATTTATTCATGGTATATAGATAGAAATACCGTAACGGCAGAAAAATGTCGCAGTGATAGATGCACGGCTCCCTAGACTCGTTGGTATCGGATGAAATATATTTTATATGCACAAGGTGTGTCGAGTTTTCGATTATAGACATCTCGCTCATCGTACAACGCATATTCAGCGTTTGCCTAGTAATATAACAGTTGAATCAGAAAATGTATTGTTTTCCATGTCAAGTACAACAATATATCAATACAATAAAACCATTTGTTTCTTCTATAGCCTAAATGTAATAAAAGTCCATCTAAGCCGAGGGGTTTACAACTCGCAAATTTGGTGTGCACCTGATTTCAGGTGATTTCAAGAGATTTCAGAGGATTTCAATAGATTTCATACATATTTCAATAGATTTCATACGTATTTCAATAGATTTCATACGTATTTCAAGAGATTTCGTACGTATTTCAAGAGGACTTCAAGTGATTTCAGGGATTTCAAGTGATTTCAAGGGGATTTCAATGGGATTTCATAGTCAAGTGTACACCGGATTTCAGGAGTTGTTAACCCCTCGATCTAAGCACAAGTAGGCCTCAAGTATATCTGTGCGATATAACCAGGAGTAACCCGGCCTGGGAGGAAGGATAGTGACTTCTGGCTGTCAAGTGGTTGACGTGTGTGTTATTCCTGTGTTCCAGAGCGATCCCGTGTATGTTCCCGGACTCTGAGACCAGCGACTTGGCCAGCGACTTCGAAGCAGCTCCCGCCAAGGAGCCACCAGTGCTGCCAACCAGAGCGCAACAGTTCAATAACTCGAGGTATGATGAACCTTGATGAATTGATGAATAAAAATGATACATTTTGTGTAATTCAATTTTTTTGATTTTTTTTTTTCAATATTGTCATTATTCATTAAAATCTAGTTTCATGGTTAACCGTAACAGCAATCCTTATTTTTCGGTCGTCCGTAGTCACAACTTTTATTCGTCTCCCTCACTGAAATATAAATTTTATAAATTCTGGTAAAATTACAGAGACACTGAGCCACCTACTTGTGTTTGTTTCCCAACCTCCTCCACTAACCTACCGGACATATTACACCCTCCAGAAGCCCCCTTCCCCAACCACGGCATCAACCTACCCCCTAACCTAACCAACAAAAATCACCCCCTCCAGCACCACCCCTATCAAACAACATGCAAAAACCATCAGATTCAAGTGAGTTTAAAAATTATAAAAACCAACAATTCTCAACCTCCCGCAACTTTTTCTGAATGATATAAACAAGATCTTTCAGAAAACACCAAAAAATCGAAAATCAAACACCAATTGGCGATGCTCAGTGTCACAGTAAAATTACCAAAATTGTTCTACCGATAGATTGTTTGTTAGCGTGAAACGATCTGAAACGTTTATAAAAGGACCGCTAGAATTCCCCGCCTGTTTGTATCATCGACCAATGAGACTTCGTGTTCTGTTGGCGCAGACGGCCGTACCGCTACCAGGATGCGGTGCACTTCCAGAGCGCCGCCGCGCCACCCGTCTCGTCGACCGGCAAGACGGCGCGCGTCTCGTGGGACGACCAGATGTCGGCGCTCACGTACAACCGGTTCAAGGACTACGCCAAGCATCGCTCGTACTCGTACGACCCCGCGCGACAGGGAGCTCTGGTGAGTCACTTTGATACACTTGCTCTCATCTTAAATTTTGGAAAAATTTGAAATTTTGAATTTTTGGAAATTTTGAATTTTTGGAAATTTTGAATTTTTGGAAATTTTGAATTTTTTGAAATTTTGAATTTTTGGAAATTTTGAGTTTTTGGAAATTTTGAATTTTTGGAAATTTTGAATTTTTGGAAATTTTGAATTTTTGGAAATTTTGAATTTTTGGAAATTTGAATTTTGGAAATTTTGAATTTTTGGAAATTTTGAGTTTTTGGAAATTTTGAATTTTTTGAAATTTTGAATTTTTGGAAATTTTGAATTTTTGGAAATTTTGAATTTTTGGAAATTTTGAATTTTTGGAAATTTTGAATTTTTGGAAATTTTGAATTTTTGGAAATTTTCGAATTTTGAAAAAAAAAAAAAAAAAAAATGAATATGATATACATTGTGTATGAACACAATCAACCAAAGTCCTATCTTGCTTCCTCTACATTCCAAATCATTATTTGACAGATTTCTTTGGGGAAAGATTGAGGGTGAGTAAAATGTGATACCTACATGGAGCTTATCTTATTAATTAATTGGTAGCCACCAGCCAATGAGACAAACAATTACATAACCTTGATCTTAGTGCACGCGTATACACTGCAGGAGATTATGAAACGTCAGAACCACGGAACTAGACAGGGGATGACGTAAATACGTTTTTTTTAAATTACCCGGGTAATTTCGGCGGGTATCCGGTTTCTAATTTGTTACCCGAAGGCATCACTAATAATCACTAATAACAATATATCATTTATCACTATATCAATATAGAGTTAATTCGTGCACACCTCCGTAAGCTGGAATATACCAAATGGTGTGAGCTGCCACAAAAAGGTCAAGGAGTCATTTTGTTTCAAGAATACACACCGGTTAACAACTGGATATCGAAAAAAAAAGGACTTTCCTGCTCTGAGTGGCGTGACGCTATTAAAATGACTGCGAATGTCGCCCCAGTAAGAGCTCTCCATGGCAGGAGCCAGAACGGTAACCTTTGCCGCCGATGCGGTAAAGAGACTGAAACTTTACCACACGTTCTCGGCTCCTGCCCACATGGGTCTCTTCTGAGGAACAGTCGACATCACAGTATTCGGACTGTCATTGCCGACGAATTCAGAAATAGCGGCTGGGAGGTGGCTGAGGAGGTTCATGGCCTGGCTGATGATGGCAGCAATCGCAGGATTGATATCATTGTGTTAAATCCGATCACGCGCGACGCATTCATCCTGGACCCAACAATTAGATTCGAGAAGAATGAAGGGCAAGCTGAAGAAGTAGACAAAGAAAAGAAACTGATATATAACGCGACAATCCCGTACTATACCGAAAAATACAATGCTAAGAACATCATAGTGATTGGTTTATTAGTTGGTGCAAGGGGTACAATTACCAAATTCTTCACCAACTTTTGTGAAAAGTTCAAAATAAAGAAGAGGACAATTCATCAAGTAGCCATGCTGGCCTTGAGGGGTTCAATTACAATACTTAGGAATCACTTATATGGTCAGCAGCTAAGGATCTAATTTGATTTCTATCAAACAGAAGCTGTCATGCTCAAGTTTCCCAGTTGCTCAATTAAACCACATGACTTATTTAATATAGTGTGTATATAATATACGTATATATATATTTGTTTTTTTATATATTTTTTTCCATTGTGTTTTATATAATTTCTCTCTAGTGTATAATTTGTTTATTAGATAATTATTCAGAATAATTTCTTGTTATTTATATTTGTTATTTTGCTATTTTTTGTTATTCTGTGTCCAAGTGGCAACCGTATTGTCGGCAGTGTTTTAAATAAAAACTATTCTCTCTGCCTACACTGATATACTATCATATACAATGACATAAATGTTGCCATTAAGGGAATCTTTCGGCTTGTTATTGATCTCAGCGAGATGTAAATCACACACAGCCGTATCGCAATCGTCAAATCTTCCCCCCGATTGTTATTTTTTATTATCTTTTTTTTCATTTGGGTTTAACGACGCACTGTTATGATAACTGAGATCTAATGGCGTCGGATGTATGATTAATGAGATGATGGGATGATGAGATGAAGGTATTTGGGTAATGAGAAGGATAGTGGGAAGGAAGCGGTCATGGCCGACTTATTGTAGGAACCATCCCGACATTAGCCTAGACTACAGAGGGAAACCACGAAAAACCCTTGTCAAGATGGACGGAGGTTGGGTCCGGAATTCCCCTCGCCTCCCGGATCACATGAAGCGAGCGCGTTAACCACTGCGCTGAATGTGCCGGTCCGATTGTTATTGCCAGTTTGTCGGTTGTTTACGCGACGGAGCTAACGAGATCAGTGAGTCGTGGCGAGTTAACGATGCTGGTAATTGTACAATGGACCCGATGACCCATTAAATTGATCTGTAGAAATTGCTGACATTCCTTTTATAGAGTCTTGTTTACTTGAACTTATTATAGGATGTCACTAGTCAGGGACGTACAACAAGATTCGTTGAATATGATGATTCATTTATGGAAGTTTGTTGGATTGTTTTGTAGAATGAAATCGATCTATTCGTATAATTTATTCATTTGTATTATATAGGCCTACAGAAAATATATGTAAATATTATATATTTAGCTACTGGTAATATATTGTTTAGAAGTTAACTTGTCAAGCAAGAAGGAAAAAATAACTGTGTAAAGACTTCTTCAATTAAGCATACAATATGAAGGCCTACATTAAAATTATTTTAATATTTAATAATTGGTGGTTAGGCCTACCGGTATATTCATTTGGAAACACAAAAAGAATTCTGAAAGGAATTAAAATAATAGACCTATGTTCCAAAATATCAGTAAATTACAGTTATTCGTAATTTAATAATCTATTTACTGATCTTTTTATTAATTCAACCATTGAATTAATCTATGAGAAAATAACTTTTCGTCTTTCTTTGGTAAATTTTCATAGTTTAGCTCGACAATTGCACTCGAATCATCTGACATTCATTTGTTTTTCTATTGTTATGCAATATTTATATTATAATCTTTATTAGACTTCCAATATATTCAGGCTTAATATCAAAATTTACACTGTTTTACTCAAACGACTGTGCGGAGGCGTCCGATGAGAATGGAGATGGATTTAAAAAAAGATGTTTCCGATTCCAAAAAGGTCTGGATATTGAGTTTACACAATTAGCCTTTTACCGACCGCAGAGGTTATATTTGAAATGATGCTGAAATGTCTTGATCTAGTCTTCAATTCCTGATGTTGATATATAACCGCTTTGTCATCGTTCACAGTAATATGGGTCGTCTGTTCCTCTTCGACTGCTCTGTCAGCTTCGTCGTTAGGAAACGAATAACTTCTTGTATTTTTATGTAATTTCGTTTTCTTGTCTACCGGTATCGTCTTCTTTTCTTCTATATCATCTCATCTTACTTTACTAGCTCTTTCTATCTCGCTCCCTCCATATGCTTGAAACATCCACAAACGTTGACAACTACGGCAAAGTACACGGACATGAATATAGGACCAAAATAACCTCGCTGTCAACGCGCCTTTAAACCTCCCAACCATCTGAATAATCAACTACTTCTTCTTCTTCTTCTTCTGTTGTATTGGCCTTGGCTTGTAAATCCATCCAACCATTGTTTTTTCCAAGATATGAAACGATTTGTGTAAATGATAATTCTAATTCACTAAATTTCACTAATTTTCTAAATGTTTTCGTATTCATTATTTTGCCTTGATAGAATGTTTGAAATAATTATAGGTTGAGTGACTTTATACCTTATTAAATCATTTCAAAACTTCATCCACTCCTAATGAATCAACTATTTCTTTCTCACAGAGTCGTTTTAAACTATTAGACACCGAATTGTCATTATTGTCTGACAGTTGCTATGTTTTGGTTTCCTATTGTTGTATATTAAAGTAATAATCAAGAGGGCTGTGATGAGCGCTGGCTCAGTCGATATGTATCTTGCCTCAGTTTCAACAAAAGAAAATGAAGATGGCAGCACCTGTGTGGAGCTTAAAAGACATACCGTAGCAGTGTTTTACGTGAAATAATGATGTATTTGGTATCAGGTTAATATGGTCAATTATGGGGAAATTGCTTCGTACCGTGCAGAGAAGTATCTTATAGAATATTGTCGATCCATAATGAACTTTCGTAATATGTTACATGTTATTTGTGTGTAACATACGCTGTGAGGTAAAAATCGATGTCAAAAATATTGAGTGTTACTGTTACATGCAAGTGATATTTCCACCTTCGTTATTATAAAATTTGAGACATTAGTATTTTCGACAAATATTGTCTGTATTTTGTGAGATGTGTTCATTTTGTATCAAGAACTTTTTATGATCAATTATATTTTTGAAATCACCCTGGTGGAAACTTTTTGCACTATGGAGACTGGGGACACATTGAACAATCTCATTTCGTGTCCCCGTATCTATTGTCTCTCGACGAATCGAGTTCTGTCCTCGCACTCGATGTGTTCCGTTCTGACCGTATCGTTCTCTCGTTCCAGATGATCGAGGAGCTGGTTGTTCCGTCGTCCGTGTTCGTCCCATACATCCCCGGCGGGCCCAATCAGGAGAGCGACAAGCAGAACAGTATCGTCACGATGTGAGTACCCAAGTCGTTCTCTTTCGTTTCTCGTTCTCTTTCGTTTGTCGTTCTCTTTCGTTTGTCGTTCTCTTTCGTTTGTCGTCTTCGTTGAAGAGCGTTGTGTGCATGTATACTTTCATTCGAACCAGTTTGGGTTCATAGACGAAATATATACTATTTATTCATTTATATTGGGTTTAACGATGCATTTTAATGATTACTATAAGATCTATTGGCGACGGATGGATGATTAATGAGATGATGAGATGAAGGTTCTTGGGTAATGGGAAGGAAGCGGTCATGGCCGACTTATTGTAGGAACCATCCTGGCATTAGCCTAGACTTCAGAGGATAATCACAAAAAAAACTCGTATGATGGACAGTGGGCCCGATATGCCCCTCACCTCCCGGATCACATGAAGCATGCGCATTAACCACTGAGCTACAAGTAACTGTTGGATATACTGCCGACAGTATTAAACCAGGAACGACACAGGAACCCTCGAAAAAACCTTGTCATGATGGTTGACCATTCCGGGATCGAACCCTGGTCTCCTGAATGACGGTTCACTGTGCTAGCCACTTGACCACTCGTCTCAGTAAACTGTTTTAAGAAAATAATAAAAATTCGGAGGGGGAATACCGACAGCGTGGTCATTTCATCGCCCTTTTTTTCCCTATTCTTTCATTCTTTTTAATATTCGATACTGGTATAATTATCTTTGGGGTGGTAAGATCGCCCTTGTAGTGCCCCGTTCAAACGATCTAATCTTCCATCCATAGCCTTAATTGGGGAACAATGATTTTGTATCAAGTTTCGATGTTAATAAAAAAAATAAAAAAAATAAAAGCAATTAAATCATATTTTATCCAATAAATCGGTTAAATTCAGAAATTTCAATAGGTTATCAATCCGTTTTGAGTCTGACAATAATTCATCTGAAGAATATATTTCTTATATATCCATATTAATTAAATAATTACGTAACATAAATATTTTCATCGTGTTCTCTCAATACTTTTGTAAAGTTATCACCCGCCAGAATGTTTACTCTAAGTAACGTTTGAAAGGTTTTTACGTTAGTCTCGTCGGTCTAGCCAGTGTGTTGCGTTGTGCGGCGAGCTATCTCCGCCCCGGGGTCACCCGCTATCAGTGGACTGACCCATATTAGCTGCACTGCTGCCAACACCAACACGATAATAATTAGCCTCCGATCGGGTTGCATCATGCAGATACGGGGAAACATGGCTTTTTTCGTTGCGTGGAGAATTTGCTTTTTTTTCATATTGGGTTTAATGACGCACTGTTATGATAGCGCAGGTCTAATGGCATCTTGTGATACGTATTTATAAAATGTTACGGCTATTTCATTATTATGCGACAGGTGTTTCCGAGGTAGCTTCTTTATATATATATATTATATATAATTGCATTCTCAATAGTACAGTATTTTTGTCTCATATAAATTAATTTTGTATTTAAAACCCCTTTTGGGGCTCTTCAATAATGCATGAAAAATCAGCATTTGTGGAAGAAAGTAAAATGGCTCTAAATTTTGTGAGAATTCTTGCCATACGGCCTGCTACAGTGAATGTGACAACGACGGATGGATGATTAATGAGATGATGGGATGATGAAATGAAGGTTTTTTGGGAAAGGATAGTGGAAAGGAAGCGGTCATGGCCGACTTATTGTAGGAACCATACCGGCATTAGCCTAGACTACAGAGGGAAACCATGAAAACCCCTGTAAAGATGGTCGGCGGCGGGGATCGAACTGGGTCCGAAGTTCCCCTCGCCTCCCGGATCACATGAAGCGAGCGCGTTAACCACTGCGCTGCATGTGCCGGTTCTGTAGGTAGGGTATACAGTATATGCATCTTTATTAGATGAGTGATTAGCGAAGACATTCAACCCAAACTTACGCAGCTTTGGATGTGTTTTTTTTTCCGTTTGTACGCTCACAGGTTATAGAATTTGACTGATCGACATAATGTCCGGTTGGAATATTTTTGAGTAACACCAAAACCCCATGAGATTGAAATTGAAAAATAAATTCTCTCCAGAACAATTAAAATTGTCACTAAATGTAAACACATGAAAGAAAAACTTTTTTTTCTATAAATATCAGACCTAGCTAAATATCCTGAAAAAGACATTCATAGTGAAAAATAGTGGAATAGAGTATAATGTTGAATGAATGAAAATAACATGAATCATAAAGAATACCAAAAATACATATCCTTGTTAATTTTTTTTAATGCTGCTTAACGACCCCACCAACAGCTAGGTTATACGGGGGTACGAATGAGCGTGTGATAATGAAACGATGAAGTGATGATAGGTGAAAGGACGTTTACAGAAACCCCCGCCTAACGGTGACTTCAGTTACTACCGCTAGCGATAATTGACTTAGCCACTGGGGCGGCCCTTGTTAAGTATTCAGATTTGACAGACTATTTAATTACTGCTAAGTTCCTACATCTCTAGTGACCAGAATCACAGGTTGTAGGGCAGTAATCTCGCCCCTACTGACCTACTGTCAGCGGGGAGTTGACCTTGACTGATGTGACGTAGATGGTGATCATGTTATCAGCTTATCATTCAGCATGTGACCTACACGTTTCTATCATCATGACCTTTGGCCTCTTATATAACCGCAATACATAGACGTCGAACAAGTTGCCTATCTAACGGGGGCCGCTCTTTTAGGACTTGTGTGTAATCGCAACACGTAGATGTCGAACAAGTTGCCTATCTAACAGGGGCCGCTCTTTTCGGTATGTGATCGCAATACACAGCCGTCGAACAAGTTGCCTATCTAACGGGGGCCGCTCTTTTCGGACTTGTATGTAATCGCAACACGTAGATGTCGTACAAGTTGCCTATCTGTCGGGGATTTTTTTTGTGGAATGTATGTAATCGCAATACACAGCCGTCGAACAAGTTGCCTATCTAACGGGGGACGCTCTTTTTGGCCTCTTGTGTAATCGCAATACATAGACGTCGAACAAGTTGCCTATCTGTCGGGAAGTTTTTTATGGGAGAAATGGTGTGTAATCGCAGCACATAGACGTCGAACAAGTTGCCTATCTAACGTATGAATGTAATATAAACATCGCCGATGAGTATGATGAAGTGTCAATGTGTCTGTAAACCAGCTTATTGGATGACCTTGAAGGTCAATGACCTCAGGTCAACGGTCAGCTGAAAGGCCAGTTGATCCTGGCCCAGTGTGGCACTATCGATATTTGGAGAATCGTCTCGGTTTAAAAAACAATCACATTTGACAAAATCACAAATCAGGAAATAACTATCGATCATTATTTCCCCAAAAAAATCTGTACTATTTTTTTTCTCTACAAAATATTAATTTATCCTAAAATAATATTATTTCCCAAAATTCCCAAAATCACAATCTTTTCTCAAAAATCGATTTCGCTCCAAATAACGCTTCCTCAAAAAATTTATTTTTTCACAAACATTATTCTTAAATAAAAAACATTTTTTTTCCCAAATGTAATTTCCCAAAAATGAATAAAATAATATTTCCCTCAAAAAATTGCACAAAATTGATTTATTCACACATTTCTTTCATGAAAATATGCAGCATCACAATTCATTAAATTTGACCACTCCTGTCAAATATTTGTGATTTTCTCCCGTCAAATCAAACACATTTTCCCAGTTATTTGTCCCACAAAACACACCCCTCACTTACCGTGGTCTACCGATGGTCTACCGATGGTCTACCGGGTGTACCGGTGGTGTACCGGACGGCGGCGGACCGGCCCGGCCTGCTGCCTGCCACAGACTGGCTTGTGTCGCGTGCCGCCTCTAGACCAAGGCGAGACTACCTCAACACCGCGCTCGATCTCACCTCGCGCTGAAAACATCGTCACACCTTGCATGGTCCGAAAACTGTCCTAAAGTCGCCTGTACTTGAAACCAACTCACCTAAAAATAGCAGACTACTTCTGGTAGACCTGCTTGGTAGACCATGTCTGGTTCTGAAAAGCGTCCTAAATATGTCCTAAATGTCCTAAAAATCAACTGTGCTTACAACCAACGGACCTAAAAATAGTAGTCTACTTCTGGTAGTCTATGACTGGTAGACCTACGTGTCTGGTTCTGAAAAGCGTCCTAAAAATGTCCTAAATGTCCTAAAAATCGACTGTGCTAACAACCAACTGACCAAAAACCAACGGACCTAAAAATAGTAGTCCACTTCTGGTAGACCGTGCCTGGTAGACCACTTCTGGTAGACCCTGCCTGGTAGACTGAACACAGTAGACCATTCTTGTTCGACAATGCCTGCTAAAACACGTTTGGTATATACTCCGTGAGTTGGATGGTGCCACTTCGTTACGTATGAATATTTTAATGCTGCTAGGTTATTGTACGACCCCACCAACAGCTAGGGTATTTGGGGGTACGAGTGAGCGGTTGATTGATGAATGTCTTGTACGAGACTCGAACTCACGCCCGACTGGATATTTCCGATATTCTGCTGGAATTAATTTTTTTTAATTTTTGATTTGTTGGTTGAAATCATCCCTTAGCGTGTCTTGTGTGTCGGGGCCGTGTGTATTGCAACAGTTAGTACGTGGTTCGGTCATTGCCCCCGCCCAGCTGGTAACCATGGCAACCAGAGAGAGAGAGAGAGAGAGAGAGAGAGAGGGGTGAGTGACCTGGGAGGGGGTCGATACCGGCACCGTGCACACGTGGGCAAATAGATCATATCGCGAACTTTGACCTCTCTCGCGTCACTCTCGTGTCGACCTGACCTGGACTAGAACCGGGGCATTCTCTCTCTCTCTCTCTCTCTTTCTCTCTCTCTCTCTCTCTCTCTCTCTCTCTCTCTCTCTCTCTCTCTCTCTCTCATTGCGCTCGCTTACCCTCAATGTACATTCGATGTTTTTATTTGTGGATTTTTTTGGTTTTTCATTTTTTTAATGTGGTTTTTGATTTTATTTTGAAATTTTTCTTCGATCTCTATACTTTTTTCCAAATTTATAGTTTCATTTTTTCACTTGACTTTTCTACTCTGAGTGTTTCAATCTTGTCAACAGGTTTTGAATGACTCATTTTCAATTCCATTCAAGCACATTTTTCTTTCATTTGTTCTGTTTAATGCTGCTTAACGACCCCACCAACAGCTAGGTTATACGAGGGTACGAATGAGAGGGTGATAATGAAACGATGAAGTGATGATAGGTGAAAGGACGTTTACAAAAACCCATGCCTTATGCGGGACTCGAACCCACGCCCAACGGTGACTTCAGTTTCTACCACAGTTCGTTTCTACCGCATCAAGCGATAGTTGATTGAGCCACGGGGGCGGCGGCACGTTTTTTTTGCTGCCATATTATTGAAAAATATAGTTCGTTGTACGTCGAATACTAAATCTGACGTGATTTAGTTGTAATATACCATATTAACATTGATACATCTATAAATAACAAACAAAAGTGATATATTTTCATGGTTGAGTTCCCTTAACACTAAATGTTGCATGCATGTTATATCTGCGATCGTTCCCATCCCCTCTGAGGGCCCCTGGAACATAACTTGATGCCGCGAGACTTGGTGGGGCCGAGCGACCGTCTCCCGTATGTATTAGCAGGACCGGTCGGGCGTGTCGATCTGCCATGTGTGCTCGTGACATGTTTATGAACTCCCGTGCTGCGTTATGACAGAAACATGACAGAAACATGACGTGAACATGACGTGAGGGCTGTCATGGCTTATGTCTCGACACTTTTGATCTTCGTTACGTCTGAAACTAGTTATACAGGCATTGCTACCCTGATAATGTTGAGGATGGAAAGGTAGGATCGTTGGGATGGGGCACCACTGGGGCGATCTTACAACTGCAAAAGAATAAATCATAATGTTGATGGTTAGCTAATAATTTATTGTCCAGTATTATGAATAATGAAAATTTGCTGGTCGAAATTAATATCAGGTAGAATTCAAAGAAAAAATGAATGAAAACCGGAATCAAAAAGTAGAATCTTTAAAAAATATGTAATTGGAAAAGTAGGTCAATGAATTGAAAAAAAAAATGCAGAATGAATTAAAAAAAACATGGAATTCACAATGGTAAAACGAAAAGAAAAGAGAAAGGAAAATCCAAATTCAAGAAAATTCTGAATAGTATTTGAACAAATATTGAAATGAAACCAAATCAACAAATTTTGACCTAGTGAAAAGAGAAAGAAAATATTGTATGAATCCCAAAATGAAGAATAACCAGAAAAGTATACAAAATAATCCAACTAAATTCAAAATTAAATTCATCGTTTCATTACCACCCGCTCATTCGTACCCCTGTATAACCTAGCTGTTGGTGGGGTCGTTAAGCAACATTTAAAAAAGAAATTACAGTGCGTCGTTGAACCCAATATATATATATATATATATATATATATATATGAGAAAATGATTATATTCAGAGGTATTTTAGTCGTTTTATATGTATTTATTATTTTATTAGAAGCTCAATATTTCGGCTGAACTATGCCAGCCTTTGTCAAGAGCAAAAAAAAAAAAAAAAAAAAATCTCATAATATGAGTCGTTCAAGCCTACGTGAAACCATATATATATATATATATATATAAAATCTTAGTTGAACGTTGGGTGAAGTGTCTTTGTATATATATTTAGTCTGCGTCCCTACAATCATGTGACTGTTGTGCTGTTTAGTTTTGCGATCTGGAACACCATCATGGGGTCGTCGATCCTGACCATGCCGTGGGGCGTGGAGCGTGCCGGCCTGGTGACCGCGGTCCTGCTCATGATGCTCATGGGCGGGCTCTGTCTCTACACGACGTACCGCATACTGCAAGTACAGAAACTGCACGGTGAGTACAACACAATACATGGACAAAGCTGCGTTCACACTGTGTGGATTGCAAAGACGAAAATTACACCCCGGCCTACCTAGGACGCCGTCCAAGTACAAAACTGCATTGTATCTGCAATTCCATTTTGTACCTAAACGGCGTCTAAGATAGGCCAGGGTTTAAACTTCGTCTTTGCAATCCACTCACTATGATCATGAAAACCATGAAAAGACGCAGAAATATATGCTGATTATTAGACGAGCTTTACCGAGGATTCAATTTGACATACTGAAAAAAATTGGTGTTCATTTTTTTGTCGGTTCTCCACAGGTCAAACGGCTACAGCTATCAACTTCAAACTTTTTTTCAATATGGTTCCTCATCTAACTTAGTTCTGTAGTTTTGTGGCATTATTGGGTGGTAACTTTTTTTTTAGAAATTTTAGAAATTTCAAAAATACCCATTAGAATAACACAGTTAAGCTTGCTCAATGTTGTTCAAAGATTCTGCTACAGAATAGCGTAGCTCTTTGAAATGTTGTAGGTTTTAATTGTAGTTTCCTCCACCAGGTGACAGCGTTGACGGCGAGGTGGCCGACCTGAGCCGACTGCTGCTCGGCCGGTCGGCGGAAATGATCGCCAAGTTCTTCTCGTTGATCGTCCTGATCGGAGCCAACATCGTGTACTGGATCCTGATGTCCAACTTCCTCTACCATTCCGTCGACTATCTCTACGGTACGCATTGCTTAGGCCTACGTCAAATATCTGTACGGTAGTGACTGACCGGACATTCTTTACGAGATGATACAATCACTTGCTTACGTCAACTGTCTGTTCGGTCTGACGATCTGTACTTGCAGGGTTGACGTCAACACTGCTCGTCAAGGGTTTTCCTATCAATGGTACCGTCAACACGAGTCAAGGGTTGATGTCAAGCCATTGATCAAAACCTTGATCCGTGGAACTCGGGCTTTAAAGTATCATTCTGAAGTAACTTATAAAATTGAAATAGTTCTCCTGCTTGTATCATTCATTTGGTTCCACCCCACTCCCATATAACCAATGTTAAATTTTCCTGGATGGATAGTTTTCCTGCGTGAATGGTTTATTTTTCTGGTAACTTGAGAGATGTTCGGGTTTTCACTGTACAGACAGTGAAACCTCTATCCATCGTTTTTCAAGGGACCAGGAAAAATAAACCATCCAGGAAAATTTAACATTGGTTATATGGGAGTGGGGTGGAACCAAATGAATGATAATTTAGAAGGAAAAAGATGGATCTGGTAACGATGCATAGAGGTTTCACTGTACTGCTTGTTTGCACGGACCTCGTTGTTTGTCTGCGTCTGTAACGGAAACGTAACGAAGAGTAACGTTTGTTTGTTGTTCCAGGTCACCTCACGAGCACGCCGATTGGTCCGTACCTGGCCGACGGTTCGCTGCCACCTGCCGGTAAATCACTGCAACTTACGTTTACTTTCGGATAGATAGATAGATGATTTATTGTCTTTTTTGTACATTTCTTTACTTACAGTTGATTAACTACGAACTAACTACATAGGCCACTCTCGGTAGCTCAGTCGGCTGAGGCACTGCGGTAGAAACTGAAGTCACCGTTGGCGTGGGTTCGAGTCCCTCATGAGGCATGGGTTTTTGTTAACGTCCTTTCACCTCTCATCACTTCATAGTTTCATCATACCCGCTCATTCTTATCCCCGTATAACCTAGCTGTTGGTGAGGTTTTTGAACACTTCAACATACTTATTATGTGAATTAGGTGAAAGTGAAAGAAAAAACAGCAGTTTATTGACGTTTATAAGTAGAGATACTCATAGTGGGGAGCTATGGATAGAAATAGAACACAGAGGTGAAACGTACACACGTGATTCTGACGTTTTGGCTACTGCCATGGTCACAGTAGAATGGATAGTGACGTACTTTTTACTTTCTCTTGTTGTCAACTTATAATTCATTATTATAGCGTATTATTCAGGCTACACTGCAAAGAAACGTTTGTTTTTTGTTTTTTTTAAACCTCAAATAAACTAAATAGTGAATACGGTAGGCCTACAGCTTAGTGGATAATAGCTTACCTTGTTCTTGTATCGTTTCAGTTTGTGTCAGTAAAACGATTTAAAGAGAAAACGTGTTCCATTTTGATTGATAATTAGATGAGCGTAGCGAAGATTTTCACTGAACTCTTACGGAACTTTGTCTGTGCGTTTTTTTTTTTTTTTTGTAAGCACTGCACAGGTTGCAGGGTTTGACCGATCGACATGAATTTTTTTTATAAACGCAAACTTATCCAACTTAGAACTGTATAGTTTTGAGGTCTAATCGGTTGGACCATTTTTGAGAAACATCATTTAGAAGTTTCTAAAAACCCCATAAGATTTGGCTGAGCGGAAAAAATTGAAAAATAAAATCTCTTCAATATGATTCAAATTTTCCACAAATGTGAACACAAGAATAATGTACATGAATAAAAATTTGGTTTGATATTCGGACCAGCCGTTTTGGAGAAAATAATATAATAAATGTATTTTATTCATCGAAAAGATAGGAATATTAGTTGAAAAATGTTGCATTGTCGAAGTCACGGCTTTCTAGATTCATTGACATTGGATGAAGTTCATTTCAAATGATCAAGGTTTGTAGAGTTTTCGATTATACTTTATATAGACATCTTGCTCATCGTACGACGCACATCCTGCGTTTTCCTAGTTACTTAATTATTGTTTGTCGTGTTTCAGTGGTGTGCCTGCGCCACCCCGAGATGGCTGGCAACACGAGCGCGGCGTTTGATCCCGCGCCGGCTGCCGAGGAGAGCGTGTTCCACCGCGTCTGGGACCTCTACACGACGGTGCCGGTCTTCCTCACGCTCATCATCGCGCCGCTCGTCAACTTCAAGTCCGCAACATTCTTCACCAAGTTCAACTCGCTCGGTACGTGCAGATGTCTTCTTTATCGCACGCGTTCAATCATATGGATAATACACATTATTACGAATTTGTATGTAATTCGGAATAGCCGTTTTGATGAAAATACTTTGATACATTTTTTTTATTCATCAAATACATAGAATGTTGCAGAGATTCACTGCTTTCTAGATTCGATAGTACAGTGAAACCTCTATCCATCATTTCCAAGGGACCAGGAAGATTAAACCATCCATGCAGGAAAACGATCCATCCAGGAAAATTTAACATTGATTATATGGGAGTGGGTGAGAAATAATGAATGATACAAGCAGGAAAA
Organism: Brachyptera putata; assembly: GCA_907164805.1. Lineage (NCBI taxonomy): Eukaryota > Metazoa > Arthropoda > Insecta > Plecoptera > Taeniopterygidae > Brachyptera > Brachyptera putata. The sequence continues at coordinate 1,897,129 of OU015474.1, forward strand.
CGATGGATCCGGGAACGATGCATAGAGGTTTCACTGTAGAATAATTTTTCTATCAGTCAAGTTTTGTAGAGTTTTCAATCATACTTTGTCTTTATATAGATATCTCGCTCGTCTTACAACACATATGCTGCGTTTACCTAGTTTATACTCAATTACCAGTTAGCACAACCCTCTCGTAAACTCAAAAACTGGATTTGAAATCTGAAGCTGAAATCTGTCATGACATCCGCAAAACTCGACAAAACTCGAAACAATTGACGATTCGAAATAAATCGAAAAAACTGATGAAAAAAACTTTAAAGCAAAGATCAAGAAATCGAAAAAACAATTTGTCAAAAATCGACAAAACTCGATAAACCTGAAATCTGTCATGACGTTGTTGTTACGTTCTCCGTTGTTCCAGGAACGTTGTCCGTGTTCTACCTGCTGGTGTTCGTGGCGGTGAAGGCGGCCAAGTGGGGCGTGAACATGGACGCGTGGGACGCGTCGAGCCCGATCTACGTGCCCGCGTTCTTGCCCAGCTTCCCCGCGCTCAGCGGCATGCTCGCGCTCTCGTTCTTCATACACAACATCATCATCACCATCATGCGCAACAATCGACAGCAGGAGAACAACGTGAGCAATCGGGCACGCACTTAGACACTTGAGTTTAATTTATTTTTATTTTATTTTATTTTTCCATTCGAACGAATTTTTAAAATTCAGGCCTATGTATTAGTACCTATGAATAGTCAGTATCATATATATATATTTTTTTGATAACATCGAAACATGATACAAAATCATTGTTCCCCAATTGAGGCTAAGGATGAAAGATGAGATCGTTTGAACGGGGCAACACAAGGGCGATCTCAACACCCCGAAGAATAAAAGTAGGCCTATCATAATATAGGCCTAATAATATAAAAGTAATCATCATAATTTAAAAGTAAATACACTTGAATACTGTGTTCAAGAGTGCGTGGCAGTCAATTTGATGAAATGTTTTATTTTTGTAATGATTTGGGAATGAGATATCAAAATTCTAATGCAGGAGGAACACAGATATTTCCAATAACTTGAAGATGGTGTAAGAAATGTGTACTTTTAAGCGTATATGCCTGACAATCAGGCGGTATGAGATGAATAGTTAATACTTACACCATCTTGAAGGTATTGAAAATATCTGTGTTTCCTTGTTTTCAGAATTTTGATATCTCACACCGTTCAAAAGTTATCACCAAAAAGCTGATATCCTGCTAAATCGACTCCCATGGACTCTTTAAGTTTGAGTTTGACTTGAAAAAACAAGTTTGCACATCCTAGTTTTCTGTTTGTTTTGTTGGTAGGGCCGCGACTTGTCGGTGGCCTACATCCTCGTGACCTTGACTTACATCATCATCGGCACCGTGTTCTACGTCTCGTTTCCGCTCAGCAAGTCCTGCATCGAAGACGTGAGTACGACCACCAGCTTACCTCGATAGCTACGCGCGTAGCGTCCCAAACGGAGATTAGACAACTGTACTAAAACTCACTGACTTGAAAATCAATTGACTACCGGTATACTAAAAACCAACTGATCTAAACTTCTATTTCCTGAGAAATCTGTACAGAAGTAAAAGTGGAGGTTTTTGCTAAGAAGAGTTCACCGTACAAAATTAAAATGGCAGCCGTGAAAGTTTTTCTATTGTGATAACAAGAGTTTAAAAAAATTACAGATGAACAAAATTTACATGGCTTATCCACAAAGGGCTTGACTGTGATGAACGCAAAAATAAATAACTGTCTAGTATACACACAAAATCCTGAGAAAGACAAGGAAAGTTGCCGCATAAATTAACCAAGTTTGTCACTATAGAAGTAGGCCTACAGTGAAAGCTCTATCTATTGTTTTTCAGGGACCAGGAAAATGATCCATCTAGGAAAATTTAACATTACTTATATCTAGAGACATGTAAATATAGCTTCTATTTGTTCTTTCTGTAGCATTTCGATTTTGAAAATTAGCACTTTGGTACATCTATTATTTTGAAACGCCGTGTTTTGTAGCGTAACAACGTTCTGTAGCATAACAATGGTATCGTACTGATAAAACCATGATATAACGTACAATTGCTTACAAGAGAAACACATCAATTGATATTTTCAGATATATATCCACGCCTCATCTGCCGCCTATATTTTCAGCTGGTTTTTGGTTTTCGAAATTCCCAACTAACTTCACTCTTTTACATCTCAATTCATATAATTTTGCGCAAAATAGCATCTATAATGCTTTTATTCTGAATATAGCGTATATATCGCAAATACGTTCAAAAGTAGCGGAATTAGACTTTTGTAGCGCTTTGTCGCCTTTTCAAAAACATGATCAAACAACATCAAATGTATTGAAACAAAGAAATACTAGAAAAACATTTATTGAAACACTTTTAAATTTCATCGCTTTCATAACAATTGCTATTTTTACATGTCTAGTTATGTGGCAGTAGTGTGAGACAAAATGAATGATAGAAGCAGGGGAACGATGGATCCGGGAACGATGCATAGAGGTTTCACAGTATACAAGGATACCAATTGAAAAACAAATGAAGCTTACGATGAATTACTGGAATAAATGACAATTCCTCAACACGTCGATCTAAACAACGTTATAACCGTGTCGTATCTCCCTCGTTCCAGAACCTGCTGAACAACTTCCAGAACTGGGACCTGATGACGGTGGCGGCCCGGATCTTCCTCTTCTTCCAGCTGGTGACCGTGTACCCGTTGATCGCGTACATGCTCCGCGTCCAGGTGTTCAAGACGCTCATGCAGAGCGTGTATCCGGGCTTCACCCACGTCCTGGCGCTCAACGTCTGCATCATCGTCGTCTGCGTCCTCTTCGCCATATTCATGCCGCACATCGGCACTATTATCAGGTACGCGGCGGTCGCTTGCTCGACTGAAAGTTGCTGGTTTTAACCGTGATCTCTAAAAGTCACTTATATCTTGGATAATAGCTATCATACCGCCGTTATCCAATAAAACTATTCTCTATTCAGGTCTTGAAATTGCAGAAACTTTACTACTGTAATGAACTAACATCTAATCTGTGATTTTTGCCTGGTGGTTATTTCCTCCAGAGTCCGTGGAAAAGGTAGCGAAAAACTTGAGTTTGTTGGTTCTTGCGGAACCTACCTCCCAGCACTCATGTCCAGTACATTTTGTGCTGTGTCGTATGTTTTTCCTCCAGCCTGTACCTACCTCATTATTTCTCATATCACTAGCTTCTCCTACACTGCATCATCATCTATCATCCATCTCTCATATCGTCCATCACAAAAACACATTCTTCAAATCAAGCCCCACTTCCCAAAAATGTATATTCTCTCGAATTATTCTAAAAATTATATAGGGGCGTACTACAGTAAGCTTTAATTTCAGAGCCGGCTTTTCTTTTTCAAGCTTTACCTTCTAATTGACGAGCCCTGAATGCTAAATAACAGTGATATCGGTAAATTTATTGCTTCACATATCAAGTACAGTTAACAGAAGAAGAAGAATATTATACTGTGATCATATAGTTAAAAAAGCGTACTGTTGGACAGTGCACTGTACTTGTCAAGAAACTAAAAAATTAAATATTAAAACAAGAGACAATATTTCAACAGCATACTCGGCTGTCTTCCTCAGGTCAACTGACAACCGAACACCTGACCTGTGACAAAAACAGCTGAGCGCTCTCCCGCGCAATCCGACTGGAGCGACCTCTAGAGGTGCATAGTCGAAACGTCAGGAGGTAAAAACTGTTTTGCCGACATAGTTTTTGCCAACAGTACGCTTTTTTAACTATATCAAGTACAACAATAACCACAAAATAACCCGGTCTGGGAGGTAGGGTAGTGATTCCATAACCTACTCCCTCTCTCTCGAATTGTTCCGTCAACTCTGTCTTGTCGTCAGGTTTACGGGCGCCGCCAGCGGCATGGTGTACGTGTTCACGCTCCCGTGCCTCCTCCACCTCGCCTCGCTCCGCCAGCAAGGCAAGATGACCGTGCTGTCGACGATCGTTCACCTGGCGATTCCCGTTGTGGGCGGAGCCAACCTCGTCGCCCAGTTCTTCGTGTCGGATCACTGACGCGGCGGCGCGACTGAATCCCGAGCGTCGACCGAAGCGGCTATAGGTCCTGTACGGCGAGGTTTCGTCTGCTGTTCGATGAGTGTAACGTTTTGAGGTTATTTATTGTGGGCCGCAATTACATCCAGCTGTGAGAGGAAAAGTTTACGGCAGGGCTGTTATTCTGTAATCGTAAAACGAAAGGAAAGCGGCCTAACTTTGTTTTGTTCCGAGGATTCCGTATACAGTGAAACCTCGTTAGTACGTTCAGACTAAAGGAACTATTTAACGTGAGGGAGCATATAGATCATATCAAAAAATACTATGGTAATAGATGTACTAAAGACGAACCTTACTGCCTTCCTCCGTTGCTCAGTCCTAAGGCACGCTTTAGAAAATGAAGTCCCCGTTAGGTGTGGGTTCGAGTCCCGCATAAGTTTTTGTAAACGTCCTTCCACTCTTCATCACTTCGTTTCATTATCACCTGCTCGTTCATACCCCCGTATAACCTAGCTATTGGTGGGGTCATTGAGCAACTTACCGAAGAGGTTCTACTGTACTTTTAACGTGGTGTATCGTAAGGGCAAAGACTTATGTCGAGCTTCCATCTCGTTTGCAGTTATGAAATAAGAGCTCTGGGTTATTTTGATATGTAATTTTTTTGGTGATGGTGATTTTTGCCTATTGAGTAACCTCAAAGGTTCTCACCAGGTCCATCGTTGTGACAACTGATGTGTTACGACTGTCTGATCGAGACAAACGAGTGACACCGCTCAAACGAGTAGGTCATAAACATGATTAGTTGTACTTCATTAGTTTATTATTGTATTCATATTCACTAGAGCACGTGTACCACCACGACCATGACCATCCTGGGATAACCCAGTCTCTACAACGTTTCGCTAGATCTGAAATTACAGATAACCACAACGAATTAAAATTGGATAAAAAAAATATTCAATGTCTTTCTATACAAAAAATAATATTCTCGTGCCATAACTCATGGTGAAAAGCCTTTACATATTATTTAAATCGAAACAAAAAAGTAGCATGTAGTGGGATTTGAACCGGTTCCCCCTTGCATTGTATACGGACATATGCCACGAGTAGGCTGGCTGAAGTTCTGGTTATGTCTGTGGCAGCTAGTGCTCTCTGGTGTCAATAGGGGAACACGCCCCTTAGGCTGGCGTAACATGAACATTTGTTTGGCGAATTTGACAAGGTGCGCGTAACGACGGTGAGAATAAACAAAAGTGCTGCTACCTAGTTGCAATTGAAGCAAGTTAGGCATCTAGTATCCTGTGCTTTTGAGTTGAAGTTCTTGATAGATGGTTTGTTGACATCGCTGGTGTCTTCTCGATTATAGATAACCAGATCAAATAGAAATTCGATAAAAAATCATTATTTTCTTTCGATAGAAAAATAATGTATATAATGCGTAAAAATAACCTTTATATAATACTTAAATCGAAACAAAAAAGTAGCATGTAGTGGGAATTGAACCCATGCCACCCCTTAAGCTGCTTTTACATGATAATTTTTGCTGCGCATTCGGTGCGAATAAACAAAAGTGCTGCTACCTAGTTGCAATTCAAGCAAGTTAGGCGTCTAGTATCCTGTGCTTGAGTTGAAGTTCTTGATAGAAAAACAATGTTCCCGTTCCATAACTCATGTTGAGAAGCCTTTATATAATACTTGAATCAAAACAAAAAAGTAGCATGTAATGGGAATTGAACCCATGCCACCCCTTAAGCTGTCTTTACATGAACGTTTTTGTTGCGTATTATGTCCGGTGCAAATAAACAAAGTGCTGCTACCTAGCGGCAATTGAAGCAACGTATAGAATTGCGCGCTTTTCGTTTCAAAACTGACGTTCGTTGACAGTTTGTTGTAACTTTCTTGACATCGCTGGTGTTTTCTCAATATAGACAATTTTTTGAAACAAAATCCTATAAAATAAGACATACGCATATTGATGGATAATGAAATAATTTTGAAACAGCTGCCCCGGTGGCCAAGTCAACTATCGCTAGCGGTAGTAACTGAAGTCACCGTTGGGCGTGGGTTCGAGTCCCGCATGAGGCATGGGTTTTTGTAAACGTCCTTTCATCTATCATCTCTTCATTATCATCCGCTCATTCGTACCCCCGTATAACCGACCTAGGGGTCGTTAAGCAACATTGAAAAAAAAAAAAAAAATCGAAACAGTTCATGCTGAAAGCGACACAGCTGTTCTGGGGGAGCGGTATGACGGCGACTTCAAGCAGATTTTACTTGGATCCCAAACTACGTTCGGCTGTTAAGCAAGTGAAATCCTACCGCCCCATCCTGCGGTCGTCGCCGATTGGCTCGTCATTCAAAATGGCTACCAACCTCCGAAATCACTTTCGCATGCTGCAGAAAATTTGCTTGAAAAATGTTCATTTACGGCTAGCTTTAGCAGTGGTCGTAGGGATTGAGATATCTACCATTCTGAGATTTGTGGTCGGCCATCTTGACTTTATTTCGGGTTCCATCATTGCTACCTAAACTCTACGTGATACAATAGTGTCTCTCTTATTTACTGATAGTTTTGTATGCCTAATAAGAAGTCTGAAGATATTCCGCGTTGATACGCCTACGTACATTCACTACTTAATGTTCCGAGCGTTTAGGCTTTTTTGCTCAATAAGTTTCATTTCTCGCTTCTTTTCTTTAAGTTGTATAGTTATCATATATATAGTGTATATGATCATTCAGTATATAGTTTTAATTGTACACTGCTATGTGTGTGCTATGTTATGTCAACGTCTATAGATATACTTCCAAGACATGTTTCACAATGCTCAAAATAAATTGAACCCCACCTTTACTTTCCCTCCACTCCCTTCTACCCCGCGTCATGTAACGATGCCACCATCCAATAAAAGCGCTAATCATTGTGCTGCTACCTGTCATCATTTTAACAAACTAGGTCTGTAGAATAATTTTTATTCTTCCGAGGGTTTTGTAGCGGTAGCGCGGTGGCCTTCTAGTGGCACCTCTACTTCTAGACGTAGGCAGGGGGGGTGGGGAGGGGGGCTGGAAGTGTTCAGAGAGAAGTCAGTTTCGTTCTGCCATGAGACCGAGGTGTCTTGAAAGTAATCTATAGTCAATGGGTACATACTGAATACGCCGCCCCATTAGCCCAGTCAGTCAAGGTACTGGTTTGGATTTTTTGTAAACGTCGTTTATATATCGTCTGTTCGTTCGTATCCCCGAATAACCTAGCTGTTGGTGGGGTCATCAAGAACAGTTATTATCATCACATTACGGACGAATCTCGGTGAATTGAAGAAATGTCAATTGTAATAGTTCACGGCTGTAACTTGCCATATTTCTTGCCATGTACGTGCCATAAATTCAAATTTTACTCATATTTATAGGAAAATATTTGAGTTTATAAAATTAAGGCTGTCTTAAATACTCTGTGATACTCCATTGGCAGGATAAAAAGCCAGTTAGTTGGTGATACATTTATATATACCGGTAAGTTATATTTAATCAATATACATCATTCATATTATAAGGTTATTAATTGATTTATTGCATGCCAGAAATAATAATAAATACTACAGTAGTCATAAAAACATTTCTATATTACATTGTAAAGTAGATTTAGTTTTTTTAAATATTGTAACGCAATAATAAAGATTGTATAAAATGAATAATATTTCTAGGTTGACTACCCTGACCAAATAATATCCTCTCCATCTACTTCTCTCAGAGACGAGGGTTTCAATCAAGATTATTGATTCACGGTTCGTTTCTCAATTAGATTGATGCAATTAATCGATGAAAGCTGAATAATCGGTTCTCATAATTATTCCGATTCTTCTTCAAATTGTTGTTATTAATATTTACATTGACTTTAACGACGCACTGTAATGATAAGTAGGATCGAATTGAGATGGTATTTTTTTAGGTTATGGAAAGGATAGTGGGAAGAAAGTGGTTTCTAAAATCTTTTTTAACCAAAATCAAAATAATCATTCTTCCCTGAAACCTTCATCTCTAAATTTTCAACCAGTTTACAATCAGTAGTGTATTAAGAATCGAGGCACGTTTGTACTTTTTTAATAAATATATTACATATTATGTACAGAGGATGCAAATAAACAACATTTATTTGATTTATATAATTATACTCTTGTCCACAAAAGAATGACATCTACCAACATAACGAACACAAATATTACCACTGTTATATTGGTATATAGCCGAGGTTGTTTTAGTATGATTTTTCAGGATGAGGTTTACAATAAGAAATGCAACAACATCTTTCAAAAGCGTTGTATTCCCGAAGCTGCAGCAAGATTCTGGATTTACCGAAGTTTTTACGACTATACAGTTGGTAGACGACCTTCTATCGTGAATACAAGTGTGAGACTATGCATTTATAAAACGATAAAAACACAAAATTAAGGGTTGACAATTCTCGGACCGCCAAGTACTTTTTTCAACGAATGCGCCACGATTTACAATAATCGTCGCCATAAATCTCAACATGAACAAAACACGAAATCGAGAGTTACCGCGCCGATGAAACAAGACTAGAACGAACGTTGGGAGTGCGTCGTGATTGGCTACTATTTCTTGTACAGCCAGACAGTGTCTATCCCCTCTCCCACGGTCTCGTCTGGGACCCACGAGGGGAAGGGGAAGCGACACGCAACCACGCACGCGCCCGACTGCAGCTCGCGGCCTAGCTTGGTTTCCAATTCGGGCATCTAGTAGAAAAACACTCGTATTAATTACTTGTACATCGATCACATTGGATACTATGTCGTGGTTGTGGACTTGTGACGTAGCCTGAAATACTTTTAATAGGCTACGTAAATTCTTACAACAAATACATATTGAAAAAATATTACAATAAACGTAATTTGAAGCAAATAAACATCAAAGAATATCAGCCTACCATGTTTAAATAAAAGCACAAATAACAACTAAAACCACATGAATGGTTTACAATAGGAATAGAATGAAATAATACACCGATAAAAGTATGAAAATATAATTACTTTAACCATACTTTGCTTCAATTATTTTTCTAAACATTTTCAGTGATACTCTTTACCCCTCAAACATTGCTGTACTATGGTTCATGGAACAGTAATGTCAAAAATCATAAAAATAAAATGGGCTTCATTCAAGGCTTGGTAATATCAAACTATATTATTAAATCAATGGTTATACATACTATATTATCATTGTATCACTCACTATATTTAAGAGAATAAATCTATAGCATGGTGAACAAAAAATGCACAAAAGTAAATAGATACGTAATATGATGGGAAAATATGAGTGACCTCACCATTTCTTGTACTCCAAATATAACAACATTGTTGTAAGGCTTCAGATCAAACTTCCAGAGATCTTGTCGATAGAAACTTGTCGATCGGAAAAAGCCCTGCTTGATCGCCTGCAGCCGTGAGTACGCGACGAGCCACGGGTTCAGCTCGACACCGTCGGCGGTGAAACCAGCGTGTGCTGCCGATAGTACCTGCACATTGACAGCGGAGATGACAATTATATGACAGTTTGAACCGTAAAATTACAGTCTCGTTCACTAGGCGGTAACCTTACCACCCCCAAAGAAAATTATCAGATTTATTATTTACATGGTTAGGTATGTGCCTACTGATACTGTCATTTCAAATATCAATAGAGAAAGAATAATAGTTTTTCCTACGCAATATTCATTTTTTGGGCATTTATATTTGTGACAACAGCATACAAACACAAATACTTTTACAAGATTGGATCTTAATATTCCAGTCGCTGCTTCATAATATGAAATGTAAGACTTATTATTACTATACGGTACGCTACTTCAATAACACAGGTAAAAATTTTATAGTAAGTTGTATCGATCTGTTTTAGGATTATGGGTTAGGGTTTTTTAGGGTAAAACCGTAGTTAGTAGCTAAGCTCCTATAAATAGCCCTAGCATTCAGCACTGATCCATGGCCCAAGTACGAAGAGCTTACTATTCTTCCATCGCCGCTCCCAAGATCAGCGAGTTTGCCAGAACGTCCTTGTAACACCCTCATCACATTGTTTACTTGGGTCGTTGTGGCAGGTACATACGGAAGACATATCCGACGCAGTGCAGGAGACACGAAAGGTAAACAAATTATACTTAAGCCACATGCTATACCACCTGCAAATATTAGAGAAAAGCAATGAACAACATGAGTTACATAACCCTAAAAAATGAAACTGTCACACACTGATGTATTTTCGTCCGAAAAACACCACGTAGAGGTATTTAAGTAAATTGAGTATATTTATATTTACCTGTGAGTCCTATAAAAAATAGACCAGTTTTGGATGTGGATTTTTGCAACTTTAAATCAGCATTTTCGTCATTTAGGCCTAGGCCTAATACGTTTGTTGACATCGTGCGCCGGTGAAGTTGTGAACCAAAGAGCACGTGATGTTGGCCTACAGCTGTTCTCGATTTAAATGGCTTTGAAAACGTGCTCGTAGTGCTCGTAGTGCTGTCACAGAATGAAGTCGTTGCTGTTCAATTCGTTTCAATCAAAAAGCTGGAAGTTATTGGATGAGCAAAGGTAAGACTCAGTTTTGCTGTACTTGAAAAAATAGATATATTGTTTATGTTTTTTATGTTTTTTTGTTCGCCCTCTACAGGTGAAAAGTAATCACAAATTTTGTTGAATTAGCATAGGCCTACACATGTGTCATCTAACTAGGTATTGTGTAGTATTTCGAAGGATCGGGACACCTTGACGTGGTGTGGAGGCTTGTCTATGATCTCCAGAGCTGTCGCCGGGAACAATTTATAAGCTCCCAAAAGGGTCACCCATGGCGATGAGGTCTGGAGTGAGGTTTGAGGTTTGTGAATGAGGTTCCAGACCGCGACGGTCCGATCGGACTGTCGCGGTCGAGTGGAAGTCTTTTGGTGACCGGAGTGTATGGAAGGAGTACTGAACAATGACTGAACCTTGCGTTTATACTTTTATTTTATTTCGCTTTCTTTTCACTTTTCTCTTCACATATCATCTTCTTTTATGATATTTTATTTTATAACCATCCCAGCATCAGCCTAGACTACAGAGGAAAACCATGAAAAACCTCTGTAAAGATGGTCGACGGCGGGGATCGAACTGGGTTCGTAATTCCCCTCGCCTGCCGGATCACATGAAGCGAGCGCGTTAACCACTGCGCTGCATGTGCTGGTACATTTATTTCCTTTCACCCAATTTATATATCAAGCCTCAGGCTATTGTCCTAACTACTAA